>NTHP01000668.1:97185-108167 GCA_003416845.1 Oplegnathus fasciatus
GATGGAGAGAGTTATGAATTTGTTGTTTTGTGGAGGAAGTTTGGAGATTTGAATTGGTTGATTTAAATGCATAGATAATTGTATCATCTGCATATAAACAAATCTTTGCTGGCTAAATGTTGCTTCCAATGTTGTTTATGAGAACAGGAACTGAACCTTGTGATAATATTATCACTTGCAACTCAAAACCAGAAAAATCTTATTTAACACAATGAAATTATAGATAGATATTTAACTTGAACTGAAACATCAGATCAGTAAACAAACTGCAGAGACGAACAGGTACGTATATGTGTGTGTCGTACTGTATAGCAGCCTGTCAGTCCTCTGCTTCTCGTGCATCAGATCCTGAGTCCGCTCGGCCACCAACACCTCCAGATGTTTACTGTACTTCTCCATCTGAAACAGACAGATGTACCTTCATGTTACTATGAGCTGTGGTTTTAAAATGTTCATGATACAAAGCACTATAGATGATACAGTATGATCTTATGAGATACCATATGAGACAAAGTGATATTACAATTAATCTGATGTCTACTCTGTGTTATTACCAGGTTCATCATCATGTCCACCGGGCTGACTTTGACCGGGTTGATTCGGTGAACAAACTTCCTGATTTGTTCAAAGGTGGGTCGGTGGGCGGGGTTATGAGAGCGACATCGCCGGATCAGCTACGGAAACACAAATGGGACAAAAGACGGCAGAAAAGGTAAGAGAGAGAAAATGAAAATGTTGTAATTCACTTTGGTTTCAACAGTGGCCTTCATGTTTGTAACCACACCCATTTGATAATAGCTATCCAGCCAATATGCTAATTAGTTAGCACTGTTCTCATTTACTCAGAACAGAACATATTTTGATTTCGCACATCCTGAAACCCAGACATAGGAAAAGAAAAATGATTTTGAGCCCAATAAATTAGATTTTTGTTTTATTTAAAAAAACAGGCTAATTAGTGTAGTCAAAAAAAGCTCAAGGAATCCTCTCAGGAGAGCGTGAACAGTTTCAGAAAACAGATTATGTTTTTCAAGCAGAAACTATGCATGTGTCATTCAACATGCTGGCTATCAACAATACAAACAAACAAAATTATGAAATTAGCACTCCTCTATCATCGTATTGTCAATCAAGCCATTAATCAGTCAATCAAACTTGATTTGAATAGCACCTTTCATACAGGTTAGTGCAAGTCATTATTTAAACATTAAAACAATCAGACCATGCAAGAAATAGAAATAATAAAAATGAAATGATAACAACAATAATAATAAAAAAAGACAATAAAAAACATTTCAAAATAAGAATACAGTAATAAAACATTAAAATTAAATAATGGTTGGTTAAAAGCAGATTTGGGCGGTGTATACGCACCTCTACGTAGTCAGCAGGACAGGGGCAGGTGTTGTCGGCTTTACTGGAAATCAGCTCTGGTAGAGGAGGACACCAGGCACTCTCCAGATTAGACTCCTCTGCCTGCAAAGTATGTATTTATTTATTTGTCCTTCATTTAACCAGTGATCTGAGCAAGAAGGCAGCACACATAATAAAACAAAAGAAACATCAACCTGAAGTCGCATTATACAGATTTTGGCTCTCTATTAGACAATCACAGAGTTGCAGTGGAGTGACAGTACAGTCAACCAATCAGACTGTGACTTACTGGGACGGGGTCGCTGCGAGTGGCAATCTCCAGCAGAATGATGGAATAACTGGGAAAACACACAGATGTTATCAACTGAACTCTGTGTCACATTTTAGGATTAATACTACTGTTTTTGGTTAAGTTTAGGATAAAGGTTGTGGTTAAGCCACCAGTGTAAGGACGGTTGAAAAGCTTCTGAAACAAGACAAACAAAAACAAGTTTCTGTGTCTTTGATACCTGAACACATCTCCAGCCAGCGTCGGCTCCATGTTAGAGTTATGAAACTCGGGCGGCATGTACACCTCCAAGAGTCTCTGCTGATAGGTGGAAAGAGGCTCCGCCCCATCGTCCCTGCGATACATCCTCAGCCCGTAATCTGACAGGACAGAACACATGTCAGTCAAAATCAGAAAATCAAACTGTCCAATCAGTGTCCAGGATTTATTCTGCCTTCCAGAGATTTTTAAAAAGTTGGATGGAGTTAACTAAACAAGCAATGTAATACACTTTAAAACAACTGTGTAAGCCATGAAAATAGTAGTTTTAAAATCGATTTTTGTATTATTGATATTTTAGCCAATCTTACATGTTAATAATATAAACAATTCGCAGATTTTTAGATGAAATATAATCTGTTATTTTTATTTATTTATATTTATTATTTATTATTATTTTATATATTTATTACCTGTTATTTTGCAGACCCATCGGTCGTCTAAGACACAGTTTAGAGACTTGAGTCGGCCATGACAGATCCTGTGTTGGTGCAGGTACGACATCCCTCTGGCGATGTCTGTAGCGAACGAAAACCTGGCAGACACAAAAAACTGGAGCTTATTTAGTTTTCTTACCCAAATTAACCAGTTTCATTGTGTTTAGTTCCTTTATTAGTAGTCCAGACCCCCATTACAGTGACAAAAAGAATTGACGCTTTGTCTCGTAATTTCTGTAATTGTAATTAAATCAACATCATGTTGTATCTTAAATAAGATTGTTTACATGTTTACGTGTTTACCTGAAGCCCCAGTTCAGCGGGATCTCCTCGTTAACAAGAACATCGTTAAGGCTTCCTTTTGGACAGTACTCTGTCACTATGGCAACATTAGGCACCTCGACACACCCGCCAATAAACTTACACAGGTTGGGGTGATCGAGTTCCCTGGAGACAGAGAGAGAGAGTCAAAATACCATATCTGATATATGAGGGTCATATTAGATGAGGAAGGATGACAAGTGTGAATGTGTTACCTGACTTGTTTGACTTCCTGTCTGATGGTTTTGGACAGAGAGAAAGTCTTGGTTTGAATCCTCTTGATGGCCACTGTTCTGCCATCACTGGAGAAGAAAATTATGTTTAATACACGATATTTTCTCCTTCATGGAGAAACTTTGGAGGCTTGTCCATCAATCTTGTCCGTTAATGTATTTATTAAAGTTCTCAGTCAGAATGAACAGTCTGGGGTTTCCCTGTGACCTAGGTAGGAGTTTACAACGCTGACTATAATTAACATTTTCCCCAGTTCGAGTCTGACTGGGGACCTTTGTTGCATGTCATTCTCCATTTTTCTCTCCTCGTCATTTCTCCACTGCCGACTCCGTTATAAAGACATAATATGCCCCAAAATATATTTTTTTGAATAGTGAATAGTCTGATTGGGTTTACCGTGACACAGAAAACTTTATTCTTTTCTCCACTCCAACCTTTTCCAACCTTGGAGCATTTTTGAAGTGTGCTCAGGCACAACAAAAAGCAGATTTTTGCCGTGGGTTATTTTTGTTATTTGCACAAATTTGAGCGCTGAATTATTCAGTACAGTTTGTGTCTTTCTCCCCAGTCAATCTAAGGGCTGGGTTTTGAACTTGAATACTTTTTGGAAGCAACTGTCAAGTACAGAAAGCTGGCATCAGATGTCTGGTGGGATTCTTAAATTTTTTTAACTAATTCTTTGATCAGGTACTTCCAGATTGAAATACATTTTTTGCCAATTTTAGATCATTTTATTCAGGCAAAGTTTGTGTAAGGCTACTTTTCTTCAAACAACATTTTACATTTGAAAACTTTGGCTTCTTTTGTTAGAAGAAAAACAAGTAAGGTATTGAAATAAGTACTGTTTTGGTCAGTACCAAAAGTTGGTACAGAAAATTAGACATTGTATCTGCAATAGCATTGAACAATTTCAAATAAAACCTAGCAGCATCAAAAAGACTGTTACTTTGTTGACAGCATGAATGAGGTTTAAATAGACAGACAGGTAGTCAGACAGGTGGACGTACTATATCCCAGTGCAGGTGAACAGTGTTTTTCGGGTCCCTGGTTGTCCTGTATAGGAGCTGAGAGCAGTCACGCAGCTGGTGTTGCTGTCGCTGTTCCCCACCGGTACGCTCATTATACTGCCCATGGTCATACGAGCTTCCTGATCTATACAGAGAAAGAAAGAGAGAGGGGGGCACACTTACTGCTGCCACGTAGATGAAGTCTTTCTGACAGCATTATGAAATCAAACCTGATCTACATTTAACAGTGAATGTCAGTAGGAAAACTCTTGTTGGATTCCCTCTTTTTTTATGGTCACAGATGATATTTTTTTCCAACCTGTTTCGGTCAGTTACGGTGACACAGTTGGTTATACATTCAAACCAGTTTAGACTGGTTTCAGACCAATTTCAAATGCAGGTTTCAACCAATTTCAGACAAGTTTCAGACCTGTTAAAACCAGTTTAAGGCCATCCGTTTTACACCTTTTCAGACCAGTGCCACACCTGTTAAGTTCCAGACCAGTATTTGTTTGTTTATTTAGATCCCCATTAGCTACTGTAACAACAAGCTAATAGTACCTAATCAACCAGTATAGGCCAGTTCAGACCTGTTTCTACCCATTTTAGATCAATTTCAGATCTGTTTAGTGTCTTTTCGGACCTCTTGTGATCAGCTGTTATAGACACGTTCATCACCAGTTTACACCAGTTTCAGAGCAGTTCAGAGCTGACTAAACTCGTTTCAAGCAGTTTAAACTGGTCTGATCTGGATTGTTACAGTACCTTGTTTGATTGTTGAGAAGTCGATGATCCAGCTCTCGTCCCACAACAGCTTCTGTTTCTGGTACCTCAGCCACTACATGAGACAGATTTTTGGATCCGTTTTTATTACTGTTATTTTTAATTTAGCATATGTGTTAATTTTGAGTATTTGGCAGAGTTTCTGTTAGGATATGTGTTTTCTCGTGTGAGTTCTCACCACAGCAGTCAGTATGAAACAGAGGCAGAGCAGGCTGAGTGGCAGGCCGATGGCCAGCTTGGTGGTTGCAGTCATCGGGCATTCACCACAGTCAGCTGGACAGGTGGAACAAAGCTCCCCCTCCTCACAGACGCCATCACCACACACTTACAGGGGAGAACAGAGTATTAAGTAGCTACTTGTTCATGTTTTCACTAATGTCAACTCTATGTTAAGAGCGGAAAGACCACTGGAACAATGTGATGAGGATAATATGTTCGTTGATGGTAGCTGAAATCTCAATTGCTAACTGTCCCCCCAGGACTTTGACCTTTACCACACCAAAACCACCCCTAAAGTTACCCACATCTGACCTTATACCCAAAGATAATGGTCTCTGAAAGTTGTTATATAATGCTTAAACATCATCAAGAGATTACCCCACCCTTTTGGTGTCTTTGGTGCTGCGAGTGTTGTACTGGATTTTGGGCTGAAAAGGAGCTGAGCCTAAATGTGAAGCACTCGATTTACCGGTCAAGCTTATGTTCCAACTGTCAGATGTGGTAGTGAGTCCGGCTTAAACTACTTTTGTACCCATGTGATCCATGGCAGTTGCTTTTAGGTACCTTTGTCGGTCACATGATCCTCGTTTTATGTGTTTCTATAATTATGCTAGGAAGTGGAGGGGGCACATACACCAACATAACCTACCTACAGCAGGCTGCACAGTGCTCTTTGCCTCAAGAGCAACCTGCATGCGACCGACTCTTATGTGAGCGATGAGCGAGGTTAAGCCAGCATGGACCAGAACCACCTGCAAGACAGAGTAATGGGTTTACTTAGGAACAATTGGTTGGATCTGAATTTAGGAATTTGTCCCTACAAAAACTGGAGTTGGGTAATCTGTAGGGAGTTTGGTGATTGATATCTTCGCCTCCAATATTAGCAAAAAGCCTCAAAGAACTTGAAAGGAGGAGAGTTAGAAACATTAGTGATATAAAATAGTGTATCATCTGCATACAGAAATATGCAGCATGTATGCATCCCGATTTCATATGACACACTTTGTATTCTTGGCAATTCAAGATATACTGCTTTACCTCGATGGGATACAACCTTTTACTATCGCTTAAGCTAGTGACATGATCTAATGCTGTTAGTTAACTGAAGACCCAAAAAAAGCGCCATTCTTTTCAGTTTTAGGACTCCAAGCCATTACGCTGTGTGTTGATATTTTCTGTATATGAAACTGGAAGGAATACCCACTAACTATTTTTTGCTGAAGAGCAGACAGTCTCTTTTTCCATGTGAGTGAACAGCAGAGAAAATGTGTGATGAAATAGGGCATTTTAATGTCCAATGTTGGACATTTTTCAAATTTGAGAGCTAAGGGGTCAGACTGTGTTTTGCGTGGACTATTGGACTTACTTCATACTTGTTTCTAGTTACTGTTTCAACTCTGTTCACCTTTTGTAATTGCCATTTCCCACCTGTAGCTTCTGTCGCACCCCCAGTTATACAATGAGGGGGATCTCTCTTTGAATTCCCCCCAGTGACCTCCCCCCCACTGACCTGAAACTGTATGTGATACTGGGCTATACAGATAAACTGGGCTTGACATGTGAGTGTGTTACCTTGGCAGTCCAGTTGGTCTGGGTCATCTTGCCGGAGGTAGAGATGGTGTGTGTGAAGATTTTTCCGTCGTCAGGAATCCAGGGACCACAGATGCTCTCTGATGACTGAAAGTTGGTTTATTTCATGTTTATTGGTTTAATGTCATCTTGTCAAATAGTGGCAATAAATATCTGCTGATGAAAAGTAAGTATCTGCTGACAAGCAAAAGTTGAAAATAACTGAGTACATTTACTCCATTACTGTAATTAATTATTAAAATTGTGCTTTTATTGGAATTTATCCATCAACACACCAAACATTAGCTAAGGTGGGAGCTAATTTGTCAAAACTTTTAGACGTTACTAGAGCTTCAAAGATCGAGGAAGGAAAGTAAAGAAAAGTATGTACCATGTATCCCAGAGGACAGGAGTGGATGTTAGCATGATGAATGCAGCAGTTTTCTCCATCAGCGTCTTTCCAGTTGGCCGGACAGTCGTGATGTTCACAAAACCTCCGAGCTTCTTCAGCACTGACTATGGAACTAAACACATATACACACCAGACCAGTTCAGACCAAGATAAGATCCAGTTTAGATCCCAGTAGAATTTAGTTTGTCCAGTCTAAAACTAGTGTAAAGAAGTGTAAGTCACTCAGTCTGGTTTAAATCCAGTATAACCAGTTATAAGCCAGTATAACGGATGTATTAACCTGTGTGTGAAGATGTGGTTTTCGACAGCCCATTGGTAGAAAGAGTCTCCGGCTGTTACAGAGTACGTGACGCTGAATACCTCACCGGTCTTCACCGTCTCTGGAGGACGGACCACCCAGGCCATCTCCAGACCTGGGCGAGAGACATAGAGTAAAAGAGAGAGAGAGAGCTGGAGAAGTTAACCAGCAGACAAATAACCAGTTTAATTCAGTTCTGATGGAACCAGAATATCTCAGAGAGCACAACTGAGGTTCACAATGAGGAAAAAATTACCTTTATTTCTGTAGTACTTATGTAAAAGCAGAGTTTACTTATTGGTTTATTATTAATTGGCTTATAAAAGTCACATTCCACAAACAGAAAATAATCATCATTTCCTTCCTGTCGTACAGTTTAAACCAGATGTGTCCGTAGCATTGAATATCAAAAACTGTAAAGTGCTTGGTCACATTCTTGGACTTCTTTATTTATTGTTTGTAGAATCTGATATACACCTGGAAGCTTTTCTATCTTTTCACTATTTTATTCACACAAAGTTTTAGGCAGTAAAAAAGGTTAAAACATAGTTTTAATCTACAAACTAACATATTGGAAAAAGTATTGTTTTGGTATCGGTATTGTACTGGCACTGATATTACACACTCTATTTTCAACCTTAAAGCGCTGGTGTTATTCAATATTTTTGTATTTGTCAACAAATCTCAGGTGCAGATCCACACCAACAACATGTTAGTCTGCCTCTCTGACTTCCTGTCTGTGGCTCTCAGCTCCAAGCTCATTGGTTCCCAATGAAGACGTCAATCTTTAAAAACACAAATATATAGTTTCATGTTTATTTCCTAAAACAGCTGCTCACTGTAGCAAACAAACAGGAGGAAATAGTGCATTAGTTGGGGACTATTTTAAGCGGCGGATGAATCCACATTTGGTGCTGTAGTGAGTATTTGGGGCAGCAGGACGGTGTATGTGGGACTGAGTCAAAATAAACTACAGTGTGTGTACATGGTGATGAAGGAACATGTCACTCAGGGCAACAGTGTGGCTCACTGATGAGTTTTAATAGTTTTTATGGCTCAGAGGAAGAAGAGATATCAGCTCACAATACTTGTTGGTAGATACACTCACTGCTGGTTTGATCTGAACATGAAGAAATATATAGAATATCACCAGACTCTCACATCACAGTCACTTGTTGAACATCAGATCAGCTGTTAACTGTGACTGTCGTTATCAGCCAGCCTGTCAGACTCCCACCTCCACAGTCGATCATGTTGTATTCGTTGGGTCGGTCCAGAGGCCAGCAGTCGTACTCGCTGTTGTCCAGGTCGTGCCAGCAATGCGTCGGACCAACACAGCAAACACACACCTGGAGACAACACAACACACCTGAGCGATCAACGGGCAGACACAAAGAACAAATGACTCATAATCCACTAATCACCCAGTAAGCAGCTCCACCACGAGCACAGAGAAACATCTGGGCTGCTGTGTTTACGGATAAATAATTTGTACCTGACGTACCGACCAACATAATATAGAAATATTAATTTGGCTTCATAGATTTACATCAAATAACAAAATAGAGGAAGAGAAGGTTTTGACCAACACGTGGTGACACAAAATAACACATATCCAATAAAAGAATAGTTTAAGCCAATAAAGACGCATTTGAAGTATTTTAAATCATATTTACTGTTTTCAGAATAAACTAAATATCAAGAAAATAAACATCTGGATTCATGTAGATTAATATAAGTCCTACTGACCAGGATTTTAAAATCATAAAACCAATAAATTTCATTATTTTTCTCTCAAATATTAGACTCATCCAAATTCAAACCAACCGCTTTGCTGCTTCTCTACAACCTGCAAGGGATATTCATATTAGAGACAAGTCCCTCAAAATAAAATGCACATCAGGCAGCATCAGGATCAGTGTTCCAGCAACATTTGCTGATAATATCATGAAATACTGTCAATTTACCATAGCTGAGATTGTTTTCTTCAGTCAGCCCCCCTGAATTTAAACACTGAATAATAATGAATCATTTAATGGGAGAAAACCAGCTAATCTGACAGTTAACATCCCAATAAATCCCAGTTTTAGACGCGTTAAAAGCAGATGTGGGATGTGAAGTCTTACCCAGAGCAGAAACCAAAATCTTTTCTTCATGTTGCTGCTGAAGGACAGACAGGTAGACAGACAGACAGGTGCTCGTGGAGCTCTGCAGCTTCTGAGCGGTTGAATCCAGACTCTGGTGAGTAGAGCAGGAGGAGAAAAGTGGGGGGGTAGGCGAGAGAGGTAGGAGAGAATAGAGAGAGAGAGGTCAAGCCTGAACACACACTGTGTTTAACATGGAGCTGATAGTTACTGCCCTCCTGTGGTGAGTTCTCATTACAGCTTCAGGTTTTAAACAGGACTCGTGTCCATGCAGCGCCTCAAAAAGCCGATCCATACACACATTGATCTCGAGCAGGTTAGACTTTTGAAACGGTCTCTGCAGCTGCTAAAGTTCGAACAAAAAGAAATATGAAAACATTTAACCAGTTCGCAGTAAGTCTGACTGATCTGTTTAATATGTTTGAATCTAAACTTCAAACCCACTGAACTTTGGTTTTTCTATTTGATATTTATTACTCTCACTTTAAATATTCTACAGCTGGTGTTATTGTCAGTCATAGGTCTTAATTATTTCTTTGATTTCTTTTAAATGTGCATGAAATGTGCGCTATAATTCAATTTGCCTCTCCATACTAACACTACTACCACCAATACCTTAACTACTTTTACGATATTTCTAGTACAACTGCTAATCTGACAACTACTACTACAATTGCTACTACTGCTACTTATACTCACACTGCTACTATACTACAACTGCAGCCGCACAACAACAGCAAGTGCTGCTATCATCTATTTTTATGATTAATAGTTTATTAACTTTACTCTTTCTTACTTTCACGTGTAAAGGAGTACTTTTACTTTAGGCTGTGAATACTTCTCCACCCACTGATTATTACTACTTCTGTTGTTCTACAGCTCAGTGGTGTAAAGTAACTACATTTACTCAAGTACTGTACTTAAGTACAATTTTTATAAAATCTAATCAACAAATAAATTATGATGTATAATTACAGGTTAACATAAAACTTTATGGTATAAATGAGCTCCAGCTTCACCACCTGCAACATTAAAGTGATGAAACATGAATGATCAATAATTATAATCCAGTAATATCATATATATTATTCTGCATAATGAGTACTTCTACTTTTGGTACTTTAAGTATATTTTGATGCTGATACTTTTGTACTTTTACAATTATTTTAGGAGTATTTCTACACTGGTAAGTAGTAAAAGTACTCCACCAGTGCTCCTGCTACTTCTCCAGTACTGTGTGTATTACAGTACACTGTGTATTTAATCTGGAGCTAATTTCCTGCCAAAACTTTACAAACAAACAAAACGTGTTTTACAAATGTCCTACGATTCACTAACAAACACATTTTGTTTTGCAAATACAAAACGCACCTATTTAACAAATACACAACATGTTTCTGACACATCATGCTTCAGAAACAAATACAGCAAAGTTTTACAAGCACAACAAAAATATCCTACAAAGACCAAAAAATATCACGTGACTTTTGGCACAAACTTTCTGCCGTGACTGCGCTGAAGATTTTCTCACAGATGTCCTGAGAAATTCTCCCTCCACAACAACAGGTGGCGCTTTGAGTCCATTTAAACGCGCCGCAAAACAAAACGCATCAGTTTGTTAATGGAGTTTTGTATTT
>NTHP01000668.1:108426-122389 GCA_003416845.1 Oplegnathus fasciatus
AGTTTGGGCAGGAAGTGAGCTCACACTGTGACGTCAGTATTATTCTCCAGATGCTCTGATGTCAGCAGCAAGTGTACCTGCAACAGATCACCTGTTGTCAGCAGCTTCAGGTGGAGCTTCATTTCCTGACAAATGAGCTCGAGCTGTTTACAGTCAACATGAATGAAAACACACACACACAAACACACACGCCAACGGTCCATCTGTGTTTACCTCACAACAGAGTGTGTGTGTGTGTGTCTGTGTGTGTGTCTGTGTGTGTGTGTGAAGATGAAACAGAAATCTGTCTTTGTTTAAATCTGACAACAAACTCTCCCTCTCTCTCTCTCCCCCTCTCTCTCCCTCTCTCTCTCTNTCCCTCTCTCCCTCCCTCTCTCTCTCCCTCCCTCCCTCCCTCTCCCTACCTCTCTCCCTCCCTCGGGTTCTCTCGGGTTCTACCGGCACGCGACACCAACCGTTCTAACTAATTCTAACCAATCACGGAGCGCGCGAGGACACACTGTGTCCAGCCTTTCGAGCGATCGTGCGCGCGAACCGAAGGAGTTTGATCACGGAGGATTTAACGGATTTTTTCACCTCAGAACGGTTTTATTTTAATAATCTTCACGTGTGAAACCGAGAGTTTTACCGACATTTACCGACATTTACCGACGCTTCATCTACTGCTTCAACACTTCATCCACTGAGGAGACTTAACGGCTCTTTGCGCCTCAGAAACTAGTTTAAATAAACAACTTTAACTTAATAACTTTATGATTAAATCTTTACCGTGTCTGGACTTCTTGTACCGTCGTTTCTTTTTATATTTCATCTGTTTTTTCTCCCTTTTAATGACGCGTTGACGTTCATACCGGTACCGGCTCCGCTGCTGCTGACATGTGTTTTCAAACTGTTGCCACCGGTGGATACTAGCTTGTGTTTTGTGCCGGACCGGACCGGACCGCACCGGGACAGCTGATTAGCCGAGTGGACTGACCTGGCTCGCGGTTCTCTTCGTGTCCCAGGCTGAAAGAGGGACATGCCGACCCGGGTCAGCCTGGTTCTGCTGTGCTGGTTCTGCATGTGGAGCCAGGGCCAGCGCCTGGACTATGACAGGTCCAGAACTTCATCTCTTCATTTTACTGAACTAAAATCCAACATATTGATTGTGCAGTGTGTTCACAGCTGTAGTGACTTCATAAAGTCTTATGCTTTTAAAAAACATTTTAAAACCTTCCCTCTGGACACACTGTAGCCTACATTTAGGTTTCATTGTGCTTTATAAACGAACACGAGTGTATATTATCCATCACATCCAAATAGTTCACTGTAACGTGTCCGCGGTGCTGACGTGTGAGTCTTAGAGCGACCTTACTGTGCTTTTTGGCATTTATTGTCTGTACTTTATGTTTTTAGATTTTACTAAATCTCTTCTCCTTCTAACTGCTTGTAAACGGATTATGTTTCACGTTTTACTCATTAAACTGAGGCTGGTTGTGGCTCAAAGGCACTTTGAGTGCAGCTAAAGTGGCCAGCTATAAAGAACAGATTAAAGTTGTGAAACAAAAGGGAGAAATGAAGGAACATTCTTGAAGAAATTGCTCTGAAAGTGAAAGTGAAATTAAGCTGAGAGACAAGAGAAATCCAGCCTGTGTGTGGAAATATAAGGGGAGTTAAAGAGAAAGAGCAGAGAAGGAATAACGACAGAAAACTGGTGGTGAAGAGCGTGACGGGAAGGAGAGAAAGTATGTAGAGGGAGTGGAAGACAGAGCAGCACTCGACCCTCCCTCCACTCTGGTGGCTATAAGTCATGTTGAGACAGGAACGTGGAAACAGGAGACGTCACGAACGTATAGACACTCACACTTCAGCCGGCCTAAACTGGTACGGCCGACATGAACTAAGCAGCGCTTCAGCAGAGCGTACGATTTTAACATGAAATCAGATCTCACCCTCCGCTCATTTCTGTCTGTTTGAGGTCCAGAGCGAATTAATTTCATTTCACACTCTTTATTTTTCTGTTCTGGTCACCCAGAAGATCACATGATGTGAGCAGCTGCAGAAACACATGCTGTATTTGTGTACTTGCAGCTGGACGGACCGGGCGGTGTCGTCTGACGGCCTCTGTCGCTATGGCAACAGCGTGGAGTGTTGCTGGGGCTGGAGACAGATGGACTGGGGACGCTGTCAGCGTGAGGACGCACAAACACTCATATACACGTCATAGTAGTTTTACGTGTTTTAGGGTCACGCCCGGTTCGGTTCGCCCGGTTGGGTGCGGACCAAACTACCAGACCGAGACCACTTCTTAAATGACAGACCTAACCCTAACCCTAACCCAAGAAGCCTGTGGACATAAAAACTGAAGGAGGGATGTCAACTACAACTCCCAGTGTGCATTTCACTCACAAACATCCAATCACAGACGACACTTTGTATGAACCTGATCAAACATTCAGTTTAAATCAGTCCACTTTCAGATTCTGGATCAGTTTGGGATCCATTCAGTAACCGTGGAAATGGGTTTAAACGCTCTGAGCTAGCTCTAATTCACACCTCTGACTGGCTTCTTCTCCACTGCATTGGCAGCTGAGGCTTATGGGTATTGTAGTATTAAGAGCCGTCCACCAAACTGACAGAAAAACCAGATTTGTCAGAAATAAAGTCAAACTGATGGTCAGAACCTGAACCTAAAGAGAAGGTACGTTATCCTGGAGGCTCCTGTGTCTCTGTGTGTAGGAGTATTGAGGATGTCTTTAAAAAGAAAACCTTGAAATGAAGATTTCACAACTTTATTTTCACGTGACGACGCAGTTACAGCAGAGACTTGAGCCGTTTTATGAGAAAATCAAACCAAGGTGACAAATTAAAGGCAGGAGAATGATCAGCAGAGGTGTTGAGCCGCCCGGATCCTGACGCGTCCCGTCCTGTGATCAATTCAATTAGTAGATGATGGCCTAAACAATCGTCACGTTCATTAATTGTACGGCTTTTATGTTATTCAACCAGGAAAGCCTCACTGAGAATCTCTTTTTCTACAGTGTCTGTGCCAAGACAGGCAGCAGTAACATGAGACGTCATATGAAATGTGTAGAAATGCGATTAAAAAAACATGAATAACTTTTCTAATTCAATAAAGTACAAATATTTCATCCTAAGCGGCTCCTTAAACCAACCCAACAGCTTTCTAAAACCATAAACATAACAGATCAGACAGATGAGGAACAGTTCAATTCAGAATTCAGCTGGTTTATGTTTTATTTCATAGAAGTGCATCATTTTTAATGTTAGTGGAGGTGGTGTTTACTGATGGAGGAGAAAGGCTGCGCACTGTTCAGGATTTATTAATGGACTGAAACATGTGAAACACCGGCAGCCTGTCCAGCTCGTGTTTATACAGTTGATGAACTCCTTAAAATGTATATTAACACTGTGTGTGTGTGTGTGTGTGTGTGTGTGTGTGTGTGCAGCTCACTGTCAGCAGGGCTGTAAACATGGAGAGTGTGTCGGACCAGACAGATGCAAATGTCACCCAGGATACACCGGCAAGGCCTGTAACCAAGGTAACCCTGTGTGTGTGTGTGTGTGTGTGTGTGTGTGTGTGTGTGTGTGTGTGTGTGTGAAGAAGCTCTCTGTAGTTTCACAGAGATTTGATTTTCCCATCATGCCTCTAAGAAAAAACAGAGAGAGACGCATTCCTGTCATGCTTGTTTGACCTGCAAAGGCGTGTTTTACCTGAAGACCCCCAAAACACACACACACACCCACACACACACACACACACACACACACCGCTGTTTCCAAACTTAGACCAACACACACAAGCAAGCGTACGCCACCCACCTACACACACACACACACAGAAACACACACAGTGTTAATCTCCTGATTAGAGGCTTCATTATGAGTCATATCCTGACTATAAAACAACATCTGGCTTTAAACTGGGGCTTCACACACACACGCACACACACTCTGTAATATAACACCACACACACCCACACACTCTGTAATACAACACTACACACACACACACACACACACACACTTAAAGTGCTCTTCGTGACTAACAGGGCTGAAAGTCAAAGGTTAATCCTACAAGTTGACAAGAAGAGTGAAAACAGAGAGAAAACGTGCTCTCAGTTTAATGTTTGATTCCTGCCCTTTCCCCTCTGTGTTGTCTTGTGTGTGTTTGTGTGTTATGTGTGTCTGTGTGTGTGTGTGTGTGTGTCAGATCTGAACGAGTGCGGTGTGAAGCCTCGGCCCTGTAAGCATCGCTGCATGAACACACCGGGCAGCTACAAGTGTTACTGTCTGGACGGATACACACTGCAGCCGGACGGCAGCTGCAGGAGTGAGTTCACACACACACACACACACACACACAGTCAGCTGTCATTGAGCGTCTATGTCCGACCATGTCCTGTAGTTTTTGTGATGTTTGTGCCCGCTCTGCAAATTGTTATCCGCCATATTTCTTTGTCTTCCGTACAGAAGAAGAGAAACTCATACTCATACGTAAAATACATGAAAATGTGCAGTTTGAGCAGGAATGCTGTGTTATGACTCTTCTCGCTGATTCAACTAATCTTTGTCGAGAACGTCGCAAAAAACTGCAACTGCGTTCCACAAACAACGACAGTACATATAACATAAACATACAACAATGGGAAATTGTCGAGAACAGTCTTCAAACCCTCCTCTCTGTGGACCCATATTACTTCATCATACTTTCACTTTCAAAACTGATTCAACCGTTTTCCAAATCGCAGTTTACGTTTGATGTTTTTTTAAGAATGTTTCAGATTTAATAATGTCCTCTTCACTGAGAGACGTGCTAGACCAATCAGCCGTTGCATCATTTGAGAGTTGATTCTAACTACCTTACTGCCCAGTAAGCACACTGTCGGGCATATTGGACTATTTACACATAAGACAGAATTTAAGGAATATATAACATCAAACCAGAATCTTTTTACTGCTGGGCAGTGCCACAGTTGATGCATCAGTGTACCTGTGCCACCGCAGCCATGCCAACATAAATCCAAAGCATTTCAATGCATTTTCTTCTTTCTTTGTGGAGTTATATATTATAATTGGATAACTTTGTACCTCACACAGTTTGATAAGTGATGTGAGCGTTGCAGAATCTTTTCCCGTTGATCTGTGTGATAGATACCTCTAGATCTTTCTCCCACTGTGACTTAATGGTTGTACAGTAGTTATCTGTACTCTGGGATAATAATTTACACAACTTAGAAACCGTTCCTTTACCATTGACTGCTCCATCAGTTTCTTATCAACAGAGTCTTTATGATTTAGGACAATCCCCTTAGTCATGTAATTCTTTATTATGATTTTAAGCTGTATGTATTGAAAGAAATTGGAGTTGTTTAATTTGTATTGCCTTAAAACGTCTTTAATTAGCAGAATTTCCTCTCGTCATGCACAATTTATGTCAAAACGTAGACAAATTTGTCCTCTTTCACTCAGTGTCGCTCTCTTTTTCCGCCCACTCAGAGTGGTTTATATTATTTTTTGTCTCCGTCTTTTCAAAACACTTTCTTCATTTAATGTTGTCTAAATATTAGCAGAAGCTCAAGTAGCCAAAACACACTTTTAATCTGCAAAGTTATGATTTAAATCATCAGTAAATATTAAGCAACAAATAAACAAGACTACGAATCTGACCAGGCACTGGGTGACGTCTTTTTGCTGGCAGAGTTTAAACAGATCGACGGTGATGTTTCATATTTTGATTGATGTTTTTCTTTGATGCGTGTGTTTGTTCTTACAGATGCTCGCACCTGTTACCATGCCAACTGTCAGTACGGCTGTGAGGTCATCAAAGGGGCGGTGCGATGCACCTGTCCGTCGCCAGGGTTACGGCTGGGACCAGACAGACGCACCTGTGTCGGTCAGTCTGTTTTGTCTGTGCTGCTGGACGATAAAATGTAGACTGAGATGTAGTTTATCCCCCACCTCTCTCTCTCTCTCTCTCTGCAGACATCGACGAGTGTGTGTTGGGCGGCGGTGTGTGTCCTCGCCGCAGGAAGTGTGTGAACACGTTTGGGAGCTTCGTGTGTAAATGTCACCTCGGCTTCAAACTCATGTACATCAACGGACGGTACGCCTGCATCGGTGAGGCTGCGTGTGTGTTACATCTGAACTGTAAAGACGTGGACTCACATCAGGACTGTGTCTCTGATTTGATTTGTGACCCGGTCCGACTGACTCCCATCAGTCGGACCGGGTCTGTTCCAGTCTGGGTCAGTCGGACCGGGTCTGTTCCAGTCTGGGTCAGTCGGTGTTGACAGATAAAACCATGTAGTGTGTGATATGCAAAGATCTAAACGGCCCGAGGGAGACGTGCCTGTAAATAAACGTCTTTACCTGACGTTCAGCCAGCTCCAGGTCTCTCTGTAGGCTCTACAGTCCTGCACGCCTCTCCATCCAAGACCTCGCCAAACTCCTTCATAGCCCCTCCTTTTTTTGGCCTTTTCAGCACAAATGTCGCAGCATATAAACAGTGAAGCTGCTGGTCGGCGTCCCTGTTCGTTTTGGTACAAGATCACGTGACAGTTGGTCGTCTACCTGCAGAGCTCCAGTGTTACTGAGCAGAGGTTCAGGTTGTTGTCTGGTGGATTTACTCAGTCGTTTCTGCTCCTTCCTGACTGTCAAACACTGAAACATCTTTATGTTGTCTTTGTAGCTTCAGTCAGCTTTGTTGAGGTGTTTATAACATTATTTTTGAACGACACTGTTCGGCATTTATGTATAAAAATGTCCAGTATTAGTTAAGATACTGTTTGATGGGTGAAAACCTCTGTTGTTTGTCATGTTACTGTTTGAAAGTGTTGAGCAGTAATCGTTACACCAAAGTTAAAACTATTTCCACCAACATTGATGTTTTCTGCTCATCTGTCAAAGCACTTTTCTGTACAGCAGCGTTAATCTCATTTCGACAGCTGTCACAGTAACTTGTAAAGGTCTACTTTTCACAAGAAACCTTTCGATAACAAGAGAGCTGATTTCCAAACACAACCAAAAAGTGATATTTTATTAGGCAGAAAACAAGTGTAAGTTCAGAAAGACGGATAATAATGTCTCTCTCTGTTTGTGTTGCCAGATAAGGACACTCGGCCGTTCTGTTCTCTCAATCCATCCTCTCCGAAGTGCAGGTGTAAAGGCGGCAGCTGTAAAGGTAACAACACCTCCTCGTCACAACCATTCATATAGCTCATCAGCAGGTCTGTCAGCAGTCATCAGCCTCAAGTCGACACCTTCCTCTCAAACTCCACTGAAAAGTCATTCTGAGCGCGTTGTAACTGGGACATCACGCAGAGAGATCATCCATCAGTTTACACCAACAGGATGTCAGTTAGAAAACACTTAAAACTAAACTTTTACTGCTAAAGATGCACAGACATTATCAGACGATCGGCTGTAAAAAGCAATACCAGTTATTTTTATTTGGCCGATTGTAAAATGTTTATTTTTAGATTTTCTTACAGATGTTTGTCACTTTTTATCTGTCAGATTAGCACTTAAGCTGCTACTTGACCAAACTGGTCCCAGTAGATGAATCCAGTAGATCGTTCCTCTTACGTGTCACCATGAAAACAAAGGGTAAAACCAGGCTCGTGTCTGAAACCACTCCTTATTCACTGAACAGTGTAGTACACGATTTGAATGAACCTTTTTCACAGCAGACTTTTTTGACTTGTCATAGCAGGAAAAGCACAGGAGTAACTGATAACATTAACAAATTAACGAAGTTTGTTTCACCTGTGCTTTTCCTGCTCTGATGAGGCCCAGTGTCCCTGACAAATACTTTAAAAAGGAAGTAACACGTCAGTTCAGGTTTCATGTCCTGAGTTAGTGTCTGTTTTCTCCCAGCTGTCCTCAAAGTCACTCTGGAGCCGCAGAGACCGAGAACTACGAGCCCAACACCTGCAAGAACTACAACTCCCATCACCACCACCACTGCTACTACAACTCCTCCTACTACTACGACAGCTCAGGCAACCACCATCCCAATTACAACCAATCCATCTACAACTGCTACTACCAAAACAACCACTCCAATACCTACTACTACTACTACTACTACAAGTACAATACCTACTACTACTACACCTGTCACTACTACCACTACTGCTGGTACGACTACTTCTACCCCTCTGTCTACCACAACTGAACTGGATACTTCAACTACGACTACTCCAATTCCTACTACGACTACTACTACTCCAACTCCTACTACTCCAACTCCTACTCCTCCAATTCCTACTACGACTACTACTACTCCAACTCCTACTACTCCAACTCCTACTACTCCAACTCCTACTACTCCAATTCCTACTACAACTACTCCAATTCCTACTACGACTACTCCAATTCCTACTACAACTACTCCAACTCCTACTACGACTACAACTACTCCAACTCCTACCACTACTCCTACGATTACTACAACAATGGAACCAACAACAGCTACCACGGTTGTCCCGACAACCACGACGCCCACCACCACCTCCCTGGTAACGACCACAGTGAACAACAGGATCGATAAGGAGGTGACACACAGACAGAGAGGAGACGTGCACAGTGAGGACGCGCGCACACACACACACACACACACACACACACACTAGAGCTGCGGTGATTAGTCGATTAATCGATTAGTCGATCTGCAGAAAATCAACCTGCAACTGTTTTGATAACTGATTCATCGTTTTGAGACATTTTTTAAGAAGAAATACAAAAATTCTGTGATTGTCCAGTGTGAATATTTTCTGACATTTTACAGACCAAACGATGAATCGAGAAAGTAATCGACAGATTTATTGATCATGGAGATAACTGTTAGTTGCAGCCCGAACACACACACACAGAAAAACAGACGTAGGACTGGAATTCAGTCAGTGATTAGTGTCATTAAAGCTGCAATAACTACTCGATTAATAAGTTAGTCGATTAACAACACATTAATCTGCAACAATTTTGATAATCAAAAATGACAAATATTCACTGCTTCCAGCTTCTGGTTTTCGTTGTCTTCTGGTTGTACAAAACAAACTGTCAGCTGAAGCTATTTTAAACAATAAATCAAGAAAATAATCAGCAGATTGATGAAGATAATAGTTGCAGCGTTAGTTGTAATTATTTTATATGTTTGTGTGTGTGTTGCAGTCCCACGACATCCCAGTCACAACCAGGTGTGGGAGTTTGACATCGAGCTGGGAAACACCGCCGAGGACGCCAGAGATGATCCTGGTTAGTGTGCGTTTGTTCTCAAAGTCTGACTCTGAAACTGGTAAAATTAGGATTTAAATTTAGACTCATTTAGACTACCAGGAACCTGTTTTAGTTTCAGACTACAACATGTAAACAACAACTTTAAGACGTCATACAAGCACTGGTTTTAGTACCAGTATCAGGACGTGGGACGGGACTTTTGTCTGTTATTGTCATGTAAACAACAGTTATGTAGCAGACTCTCCAAGTACTGAAAAAAACATCAATCCATTAATGAATTTAGTGTGTGTGTGTGTGTGTGTGTGTGTGTGTGTGTGTGTGTGTGTGTGTTGTAGAGGTTGGTGTGCTCCGCTGTACCTTCGATCACGGACTCTGTGATTGGATGTCAGACAGAGAAGGAGATCTTCACTGGGAGACTGATCACAACCCTGCAGGTAACACACACACACCTTTCATAATACACAATAAGTCATATTTCAGTTCTTATTACATGAACAATGTATTAATAATATGATGACTATGTTATTAGGCACACCTGTACAATCTAACCTACAACTGCTCTGCCATAAAGTCGACTTTATGATGCCCATAATGCAGTGATGGAAGTACTCCGATCCTTTAGTAAAAGTACTAATACCACACTGAACATACTCCACTACAAGTAAAGTAAAAGTGAAGTGAAGTAAAGGTCAGTAAAGTCCTCATGTTGCAGTAAAATGTTCCCTGTCAGTGTGTTTCTATTATATCTGATGTTTCTGGATTAATATTCCTGCTGCATTAATGTGNTCAACATCAACACATCTGGAGATACGTGGTTTTCACTGGACAGGAAGGGGATGAACAGCTGTCATCTGTAAAGTGACTAAAGCTGTCAGACAGATGTAGTGGAGGAAAAAGGACAAGATTTACCTCTGAGGTGTGGTGGAAGAATACAGTAGAGTAAAATGGAAATACTCAAGTGAAGTACAAGTACTTAAGTAAATGTACTTAGTTACTTTCCACCACTGCCTATAATCTATATCACTGAGGTCATAGTCAGTGGTGGTGTTTTACTGGACTTCATTATATTCAACCTCACAAAATAATAGAAACACCATTTTTCCAATAATGTCACCAAAAACTGAACATTATGAGCTAAACGAAGATGTTACGTTGGAGCTGTTGTATCGGACCGCATTAGATTGTACAGGTGTGCCTAATAAAGTGGCCACTGAGTGTATTTATGATATTCTCAACTAATGCTTCAATATAGAAAATGTCAACAACAAAAAAAGGTGGTGACATCTTCAGATGTTTTGTTTAGTCCGACCAACAGACTGAAAACACAAAGATATTCACTTTGTAATGATGTAAAACAGAGAAAAGCAGCAAATCATCACAATTGCGGGAACTATTTTATGTGTGACATTTTTGATTAATCGTTTAAATTCCCCGAAGCAAGTATGGACACAGCAGAAATCGCAGTGCAACAGACACTAGATTTTGTGTTTCAGGCCCCACAAGATGTTTTTTGTTGGAAATGAATAATATCTATATTAATAATAAACTGTATTTACTTTGCTTTACGTACTTTTTGATCTTAAAACTACTGATAATGTCATGTGGCATCACTGCAGGATACATATTCAAATACTCCTGCTGTTCTATAAATGAATACTATCAATACTTGTGCTTTAGTCGCGTTGAAATTATACAAATATTTGTATATTAAGAGATCCAAGGCTCCAGTAACGGGACAAACGTGGCCAAAAAACTGCTTCTTTTCTTCGTCTTATGTGATCGTGAACTTACTAATAATGTTATTAACAACAACACTCTCAGGTGGGCGGTACCTGTCCGTCCCGGAGCTGAAGGCGGGACAAAGGAGCATCCGCGGTGCTCGATTGGCCGTCCAAGTAGTCCCGCCCTGGAGCCACGGCGACCTGTGCTTCTCCTTCTCCCATTGGCTGACGGGGCACCATGTGGGCGTGCTCCAGCTGTTCGTCAGGAAAAAGGGACGAGACCAAAGGTGCCAGAGCCAGTTACATATCAACAACATGTGACATCACTTCTGTTGGAGTCACCTGTGTGAAGTCTTGTTCCTGATTGGGCTGTTGCAGGTACAGCCCCGCCCTCTGGAGCAGGACAGGTGGACACGGTTGGAGACACACACAGGTTACCTTGACGACGCACTCTCTGGACAAGGTGTGACACACACACATGAACTGATACGGAGTTTTGTGTGAGTATTTGTGTTGTTGTTGACAGGTGTGTGTGTGTGTGCAGGTGTTGTTGAAGGCCGAGCGGAGGAAAGGGCGGCGAGGACAGATCGCTGTTGATGATGTCACACTGAGGCAGGGCTCGTGTCGATGACATCACTGCGACACCGTCACACAGACTTAAAGGACCAAAATAACATCGACAGTTTTTACCTGAACTTCCTGCTTTATTGATCAAACTGTGTCTCAAGAAGAAAGATACTCTTAGAAAAGATTTGTTTGTTTGTTTGTTTGTTTGTTTTGTGTTCAAGCAGCAGGAGCTTTAATTTAACGCCTGACAGACGGGACATGTGAACACCAGACATCCGTCAGACAGAAGAGACGACCTGCAGCAGGTTAAAAGTAGACTCGGTCAAACATTCGCCACAAACTGAACTTTGTTTAGTTCCCATGTTAAATATTCTCAGAGGGTTTTTAACCTCATTTCTTATTTAGTCGTTGATTCTTCGGTCGTCCGGTCGTCTGAGTGGCAGCGCGCTCATCATTAAAACTGCTTGTTTTACATCGTCGAGATCCGCGTCTGTCCTGTTGTCCGGCGTCGATGTGCTTCGACTCTTTGACACATCCCAGCTACCGTACTTCTGTCTGCATGGCGCCGCACGGCTGATGCTCGTTGCACTTTAAGCTTCGTTTATGCTCGACTCGCTGTTGTCGGAGTTTTCATTTCAAAACGGACGAGTTCAAATGCTCGAATAGGCGTCTGGAGAACCAGTGTTCATTTTGTCAGCTATTTCTTGATTTAGTCTTCGTCTCGTGTCAGATGTCCTGTTGGTCTTTATCACATTTAGTCATCCTGTTTGTTTAGTCACGTTTTAGTTGACTGAAAGTCTGGGCATTTTAGTCTCATCTTAGTCAAAATAACTATAGTAACTAAAGCAACTGTTTTAGTAGTTTTAGTCTTTTTTAGTCTTCAGATTATATTGAACATTTCAGTCAATCTCGTCGAGCCAAAACGAATTATTTTTTGTCATTTTAGCCCGTTGTTGTCACTGTTAATCTGCTTTCTGTAAAATAGTTGATGTAAGTTACTCCGAGTCCTCCTGACTGTGCTCATGGTGTCCTGACACACCGCGCTCAGCACAGGACACGAAACTGCTGCCTTAAAAAAAAAACTAAAAAAAAACAGCCTATAATATTTCGTCTTTTTGTCCACGAAAATAAAGACAGATTTTGGTAAAATTTTTATTTTTTAAACCACATTTTAGTCTTTTTTCGTCAACTATATTACATGTTGATACGGTCACAGTTGGTGTTTAATGACGTCGGTGCCGTCTCGTCATCGTCTCGTCTTAGTCGTGGGAAAAAAGGTCGAACATATTTTAGTCACCTGCGTTTCATTAGAATACATTTGTTGTTCCAAACACTCGACTTCTTTCTTTACGGGAAATGTTTAACGATTTGAGTTTAATCACAGTTCTTCCGCGCTCGTAGCTCACGAAAGAAACAGAAACAAAGTTTTATACTTTTTCCTTTTCAGCTCGACTGCAGCAGCATCGTTCGCGTCTTTGTATCTGGAGGATTAGTAAAGTATGTCCACCAGGGGGCAGAGCGGGGCCGGCTGACACCAGAATATCTGTCGTAAGGACTTCACATTTCGCACGTCATCGCCGGATTAACTTGCTTGTGCTCCAGTAATATAGATACATAGAAAATGATTTGCTTAATTTTGGAGAGACCCCCTACAAATGTAATGGGGAGGTTTTTAAGGGGTCTTAGGTGTTAATGAAAGGGTCCAGGACTCCCTGAGACCCCCCAGTGGTCATGAAGGAGGGCAGGATGCTCAGCGACTGGTCTTTACTTCTGAGTTTCTGATTTTTAAATGTCTGATTTCACCAAATTCAGCTTTGAATGAATTTATAGTGATACGCTTCTGGTCTTTATAGCAATTTAATTAACTTTTCTTTGTTTTTTTTACTTGTCTGTAAAAACCTTTTGAAAGACCAGATGACTCATATTTTCACATACATTTGATATATATATATATATATATATATATATATATATATATATATATAGGTAGTTTTATCTGCTTTTGTAAATATATTTCAGTCCAATACTGACATGTATCATTTGTATTGATAAACTAACTTAAACAAACCTCTGAGTTTCTTCTTCATGTTTTCTCCTCTGAACAGCAGTTTACACACATTTACACTTTTTGGAACAGAAGAAGAAGAGTTGGGTACTTACAGTCCCGCCCACACTGCTTGATTGACAGGTGACATCACATCCTGTTGANTATACAGACATTTATTATATGAACACATCTTATTACTTTGACTTACAGTTTTATTTCACATTAGAATATTTTAATATTGATTAATCTGTTGATTCATCAGTTTATCAGTCAATGAACGACTGACGTCTTTAAAGATATTCAGTTGACATTGATATAAAAGTACTAATATGACACTGTTAAAATACTCGGGCACAAGTAAAAGTCCTGCTTTGAAAATGTTACTTAA
>NTHP01000668.1:141175-176410 GCA_003416845.1 Oplegnathus fasciatus
AGGACACACCAGGGCAACAAAACACACCTGTCAGTCACATGTTCCAAGTGGAGCACTGACTTATGCAGGGATGGCATCAGTCTGTGATTTGTTCATTTTCAACAGGTGGGATGGCCCAATGGGAGCACCCCCCCTGCCCCCACACCACCAACCAACACACACACATGTACACCTCCCAAAGGACATTGTTGCAGGACGCCTTAACCATCATCACGTCTCCCCTAAAATATGTAGNGATTTATTTTCCAAGAGGACAATGACCCCAAACATTCTTCTAACTATTGTCGGGACTCACTCACTCACACACACTCACTCACTCACACACACTCACTCACACACACTCACTCACTCACTCACACACTCACACACTCACTCACTCACACTCACTCACTCTCACACTCATTCACACTCACTCACTCACACACTCACACTCTCTCACTCACTCACTCACACTCACTCACTCACACACTCACACTCACACTCACACTCACTCACTCACACACTCTCACTCACTCACTCACACTCACTCACTCACACACACACTCACTCACACTCACTCACACACNTGGCCCCCTCAAAGTCCGGACCTCAACCCCATCGAGCAAATTTGGGGCGAGTTGGAAAATAAACTGGACAGATCTATTGTACATTCAAAGGAAAGCCTTTGGCTTGAGTTGCAGAAGGCATGGGATAACATTAGTGTTGAAGTTCTCAGGAAATATATTGACATTATGCCAGAGAGATGTGCTGCTGTAACTGCTGCACAAGGTGGACATACCAAATATTAAAGTTAAAAGTGCATAAAAACAGTAGGACTCACTTCATCTGGTATTTGTTGTGCTCAGAGCAACCATCTGCATGTTTCATGAACATTATGAAATGAAATCATGTTTTGGAGACAAAAAAAGGTCAATATTTTCAGATCTGTCAGGTGTTCTAATAATTTTGGCCACCACTGTATATGTGTGTATATGTGTATATATGTATATATATATGTATATGTATATATATGTATATGTGTATATATGTACATGTGTATATATGTATATATATATGTGTATATATGTATATATATGTGTGTATATATATGTATATGTATATATATGTATATGTATATGTGTATATATGTATATATATATGTGTATATATGTATATATATATGTGTATATATGTATATATATGTGTATATATGTATATATATATGTATGTGTATATATATGTATATATGTGTATATATATGTATATATATGTGTATATATATATATATATGTGTGTATATATATATATATATATATATATATATATATCTATATATAAACCTTTGTTATTCCATCCAGTGTTCGGGTTTGGCTACAGATGACAAAGCTGTCAAAGCATCCAAGAATGAATCATCAACTCGAAGATCATTTGTGAAACCAACAATATAATTATAGTAGCTCACGGGAAAGAACAGGGACCATGGAGTACAAGAAAAAGCAAAAACGAAAATACTTTGCACTTGGAACAGATCTTATTTGGAAAGTTTTTATTTAAAGCCTTACAGGTGTGGTCATTGCAGCAATCCTGTGGTCAGTTCCTCTTGTATGCTAATGTTAGTCTTCCTCCCTTTACTTTATTGCATTTCAGACAATCACCCTAAATTAAGGCCAAGAATCCAGTATGTCTGAGACCCCCAGCGAGGAAGACAGATGGGCAAGAGATTTATTAGCAGTATAGATCTCATAGCCCCCAGCAGGCCTGCAACACGTCATTTGTTGAGAAATGTCACGAACAGAGACATGATATAAGCCCTGTGTAAAGTCTCAGCAAATATCCATCATCCTTTTCCTCCCCTTTTTGTGCTGTGACAATATTTGAGTTATCTACATTTATGTGAACAGGGTAGAGCTCAGGAGTCCTCAGCCTCGGTCCTGAATCAGCTGCGGGGCGTCCTGAGATTACTCCACATGGTTGAGAGGGTGATAAACGAAAATCTGATTTGCAAATATATTATCCTGCTCATTGTATATGCGACAAATGCTTTGGGAACGCTGTGAAATGACGAAACTTCACAACCAGGGCAAGGCTTCCACCGAGAGTCCTCAAACAAGACAAGAATTATGTTTTTAAGTCACAGTTTGCCAAAAATCCGACACGTGAAGGTGTCTGTTTGACTTTTCTGTAACGTCCTTGTTAAATACTGGCTATTTCTCAAAAAGTCAAATCAGTTCAGCTTGAGATATTTCCTTTTTCCATTTTGGATTGGGAGTGCTGCGCGTTGTGTTTCAGATCTGAAGAATACTGCAAATCTAATCATAGCAATGTATTCACACTCAAACCTCTGCTGAACGAACAGTGACACTGTGTTTTTTGGGATCGCCTTGAGGAAAGGCGAGATTAGCTTTGATCGTATACACACACACACACACACACACAGACATATTGTGGCTTGTCTTTCATCTGTTCTCACTGTTTGATTCCATCTGTCAATTCTTCAGACTTAATGCACCTCAGGGTCTGTGTTTTGTCTTTCTGTGTGGGTCCCTGGTGGGAGGAAGAAGAGGACAGACAGACTCTCTTGCCCTCTGTAAGGCCTTGGAAAAAAAAGCAGACAAGGTGATTTCAATTTGATTTGTCATGAATCACAAAACATTACCTCAACATGACACAAGACAGACACTACACACAGGCTAGACACAGCAAACACTTGGACGCCGACTGCATGCTGACGGTGCTCAATGCTTTTCAGGTTCTCCTTTTCTTTTGGTTCAACCTTTTATTACTAAGATGTCTAATTCATTTAATTTCACAGCATACTGATCAATTGAAACATCAACAATAATGATAATAAAATGTATTGTTTATACATTGTGTATATAAGGTATGCTTTTTGGTGTTACTAGCAGAGATGTCAGGAGCCGATCCTAATGATCCGGGCATATTTTAATGGATCAGCTGAAATAAAGCTGATCCAAATCCAATCCTTTCTTTACTGAACTCTGTGTTTTGTCCACCTCAGCCGGATGTAGCAGCGCTGCTCTCCTTAATGACAGCCGGGCTCTACACTGCAGCAATTTGCTTCATATGTGGACAAAATTAGAGTGTGTGAATGTGAAAAATTGTTTGGGTCTGACTCTGAGTTCAGACACAGGTTGGCAAAAATATACAGATTAACAAAACTGTCATTTCTCCACCTTCTTTCTTATTAGCAAAGAGCAGAGTGCAAAACATTCAAGTAGCTTCTCATTTGTCGCTTTCGCTGGTTAAAATGACTGAAAACTTGGCTGTTGTCTGGTTTGTGTGCTCTCTGCAAGCCGCTGACTGTACTCTACGATTGTTTATGAGGTAAAAAAAGCATCACTCTGTAACTTTTTAGTTCCAACAACTCCAACAGAGTGATGCATCTTCTCTCTAGCAGATTGCGTCACATCAATTTCAGTAGTCGCATTCTCCCAGTTTAATTTTTTTATATATATCATATTAATAATTTAAAGTTGTAATCTCGAAGGTTTTCATTTGGTTCTCTTTCACGGCACCTATGGCAATAATCGGTAATTGCAGGTGTGGTTTTGGACCTCATTTAAGTTTCACTTTCACTTTCATCTATCTTTGTTTTTTTGGCGATAATAACCGCCAGCAGACACTGGAAACAACTGTATGCCGCTTCACACACAGGTGAGTTGAAGAGCGAGTCTATCGCCTTGTTAAAAGCCTAACTGTGCACCGCTCGTGATTTTTCAGGGAAAGTCCCTCCCGACACCCGGATCGTAATACTGCAAAAGCAAGGGCTTTCATCAGCGGGCCACAGGCTCAGTCACCATTGTGTTGCATCATTCGGCAATAGATAGTGACTTAACAGACGTTAATTTCAAAACCTTCGAGATTATATCTTTAAGCTTATCAATTTGATAGCTTTGAATCAGGACTTTCAGTATTATCAGGTAGCTCATAAGAAATAAGGTGGGCCAAATTTAGAAAGGTACAGCTGTTATTACAATTTGTCAGATACATATTTAATCGACATTTAGGTAAATGTAAGTATTGGATCAGACTCAGTATTAAAGGATCAGGGCCTGAGAAACTTCATCAGGACATACAAGTAGAGCTGAAACTGCAACAATTTTGATCTGAATTAATATTTTATTATTATTATTATTATTATTATATTATATTATTTAGTTTTCTTTGTATTCTAAGACAATAAACTGAATAACTTTGGGTTTTGGACTGTTGGTGAGTGAAAACAAGACATGTGAGGAGTGGTCTGGGGGGTCACGTAACATTACCCCAACCAAAGACTAATGCAATGAAAAAAACAGTAACGTATACAGACATATCTCAAGTTTGCCGTGTTTTATATCTCAAGAATCTGCAACAAAAAGTTTTATGAAGCAGCTAGAGGAGTTTGTTTCTGAAATATGGATGTTTAGATGCGCTGAGATTGTTAATATTGTTTTGTTTTACCTGTCAATTGATTTAAATTGTTGTTGGCTATATGAATTTTATTCGAATATGGACCCTGGGAAGAGTAGCTGTTGTCAAGGCAACAACTAATGGGGATCCCAATAAATAAATAAACAATCTGAAGACATCACATTGGACTCTGGAAAACTGGGATGGACATTTTGAACTCTATACTTCCTTGTGAGTTTTCTTTTAATCATTCAACCTTGAAATATTTTGATTTTATTTTTCACCGAATCTCAAAGAACAATTACAACAGATACTGATCAGTAGGAGGATTTGGCGGCAGCCCCAATTCTCTGATGTATTGGTGGATAAACACACACCGACACACGCATGCACGGATGCACCTGAATGGTGGAAGAAGAAAAGAAACCAAGTGCAGTTTGATTGCTCACTGAAGGGCCGATGGCAGATGAGTGTTGACAGCATGCAGGTAAAGGACAGGCAGCTGCCTTCAGCTTCACTGAATACAAGCAGCCAGGTGGAAATTAGCAAATAGAAAGTTATTTAATTTAAAAGCATATTACTTACTGAAAAACACCCTTCTTTTGTTGCAGTAAATTGTTCAGTCTTAAGTGCAGTCCATTAGGCTTGTTGTGGTGGGCGATATCACTGCTGCCATATGGTGCGCGAGCCTACACCGATGTAATTTTCTCCTCATATCATCATTTAATCATTTTCTTAGAAATCTAGTGCATTCAGTGAACCTCACTAAAAACTTCAGCACAATTTACGATTAATGACCGAATTAAATCAAGAGTGATATCGACAGAAGTAAATGGAAGCTGCACAGTGGATGGATTGGATCCAAGAGTTGCTGTCACATGAATCAAATGTGATTTGAGATAGATTATGGATAAAAATATACCACCGTGTTGAGAGTTTGGTCGAGTGTTCATTCACTCATTCTGGATTGGCAAGAGTTTTTAAGCGTATGAGAGAAATTAAAAGTTTTTAAAAGGTCTGTATTTTATTTATATTAGACTTACAGTGTCTAAACTAAGAACTCCAAGTATGTTTAGTATGTTTACTACATTTTTCCATTTATTTTACGGGCTTGAGACCATAAGAAACCAATTCCACTTTGGGAATCAGGAACCTTATCACAACAGAGGGGTCTACATGTCTCCATGACCTTGGAAGTTTTCTTAATGGGGTCAGTAGCTACTGGTTTGGTCTCCCATGTCAAATTGGACCCAGGCAAGAGGCCAGAGCAAAAATCATTCAAAGTCTCTAATGAAGTGGCCAAAAGTGGACAGATGAGGGACAGCAGGGTCTCCCTCTTGAGCCAGGCCTGAGGGAGGTGGCCAGGCTTGGAGCCATGGTGCTTGGCTGGGCTCACAACATAGGTCGGCCTTTCCACCCACAAGGAGAGGCGTGTCAGGGAGCCAGAACTTGTGCATCATACCAACGATGTGCACTGACTTGAGCTCACCTCTGTGCACTCTGCTGGTTCTGCAACTAATCTCCACAGACGGGGCTGGACTCTCTTTCTGTGGTGAGATGTGACAAGGTCAGTTGGGGATACCTCAGAGTCCCTGGCTATAAATCCCATCCTGCAAAGAAAAATAAACACAACGAAAGTTAGCGGCTATAATCAATATTTTCATAATAACAGTGGATCAAATAACTATGTGAACGGGGTCGCTTGACGTGATGAGTCCACAGAGAATTATCACCCGAATCTGCAGTTCCCCTCAGCTTTACGGAGCTTTAAAGCGTCTTTCAGCTCATTGTTTTGGTTTTCAACAGCTGTACTATTTTGGTTCACTTTTATCGCCCTCATAGCATTGTATAGTACATGCCCAGCACTAAACGGCTGACAGACAAAGTTAGCAACAAGCTTGTGAACCTAATGGAGCACTTAGCAGCTAAAGAACCAGATATTTTCCCTCAGAAGTTAGTGGAGAACAAAACTGAGCAAAAAAAAAGGGTGAATATTGGAGTCACATTCATCAGATGGCCAGAAACACGACTCCTCCGTATCTGCTGGATGTGTTAATAGGCTACTGTTTGTCATCAAGTTCTAGCTATCAATTTAAATGATGATAAGTCTGTTATGCCGGTTAAGTGGCCACAAAATCAGTTATTGCAGATGAATTACGAGAATTGGCGCACTGTGCAAGTCTTAAATCAAGTCTAAGTATGCCCCTGATGACACACAAACATCCATCAAACAACAACAGACTTTCCTTCCTCTGAAATGTGTGCAGCGACACACCAAGTCTCTCACCAGGCTGATGAAGCAGAAATGCATCCGTAGACATCCAACACTTGACAGAAAATTGCCCTCTATCCGCATGTTACCATTTTAAAGTAATGCCTCTCACAATTCTGTCATATTTAAAAGCACCACGTTCATCTCTCTCTGCTTTGTCTCTGCAACAGTCTCCTTTAATACTGAATTTCAATTTTACGCAACCTCAATTAGCTCTCATCCTGCAATAACTGACACACAGTGGTTTGTTAATAGAGCCGCTGATGCACATTGTACATGTAGAGAAAGAGAGAGGGGGGGGACAAATAAAGCCTGCATGTAATACTTGTGTCAGCCCCTGCTGTCCCTTGTGAGCTTTGTGTACGCATGTTTACGTCTTCAATCTGCATGTTAGGACGCTCGATTATTACGTAACACACCACAAACAGAACGTAATTAGCAGCACTGGTGTGGACAGTTTTCTTTGATGTTAATGAAAAGAAACGTTTGAAGAAGAAGGGGAGATGCTCACCAGCGAAGCCTGGTTGCCATGGCAGGGCTGACGCAAAAAACAGGACTGTCCGCACTCCCTCCTCACACACACACACACACACACACACACACACACAGTTGTTGGCTATTTTAAGCTCTACAAGACTGTAATTTGAGTGCTCCATTTTTGACCATTGTAACTCTGGGTGCAGATGGGGAAAAAAGAGAGGGGGATCAGAGGCTGACAGGGGTGGAGGCAGGGGTTGGAGTGAGAGACTAGCAGGTGAGGGTATAACGGGAACACACGCCCAAAGTGCCAGCAGGCAGGGTCAGGGGAGGCACTTGTTATCTAGTCCACCTTTGCCCCTGTAACACTCTTTCATGTGCTCTCACAGAGAAAGCCCTCGTGTAGACAGACATCCTCCTGGATTGCCTGTCGAATGCAGTCTGAAAAACATTTTCACAGCATGAGGGAAAGTTTGGTCTCCGTCGTGCTTCTGTTGAAAAGAACTGAAATTGTTTTGCTTCTTTTGCAATCACAGATTGCACAAAATTGTCCACAACCACTGTTGGTATTTTCATGTTGCTGGACACACTGGGAGACCGTGTGCCTGTGTGTGTGTGTGACATGAATAAATGGCTTTAGTGACTCATGTAAGTGTACTATACTGTAGTCGTTGTACCCGTACTAACAGGAGAGCAGCAGCACTGGACAAATGCCACTTTGGATTCCTTGCGAGATGAGTGGGTGGAAGTCAGATCTATTCTAGGACCTGGATGGGTTTGCTTTTCAGACATCAATTAGTCTGGAAATAGCAACAGAGATTATTACCAGGATGAATCAGAGAGGAGGCAGACACCTGCGCCGCACTGTTTATAATGGAAGAGCTCAGGCAGCTGTCATGAACATTTGGGTAAAGTCAGAGAAGCTTACATGTGACTTCATCTGAAAAGCCTGCGTGAACCAACAGGCATCACTTGCTTTGTCTTCTTCTTATCATTAATCCTTCTTTACTAGCTATTAATATTAATATTATTATGGATTCTTTATGGAACAGAAGTACTTAAAATGAAAACAGGATTAAGCACTATTATCATGCTGCCGTTGGAGTAAATCAACAGGTTTAGAGCAGCTAATATAGAGATCATCAAGTATAGGGTGTTGCAAATGATTATATTTAAGTGTTAATTCAAAGATGATTGGTTTGAGTATGACTAACAACTAAAGCTGGAGGTACGCTCCACTAAGTTCCCGAGCTCAGACCCACATTTTCCAAAACAGGACTGACTCCTTTAGGGGCTGCAAACAAAAGATTATTTTCTTGATTAATTGTTTGGTCTATAAAACATCAGAAAACAGTGAAAAATGCCCATCACAATATCCTAGAGCACAAGGCCACCCCAAAATATTTAATTTACTATAATGTAAAACCGAGAAAAGCAGTGAATTCTTACATCTGAAAAGCTGGAACCATCAAAGGTTTGGCATTTTTGCTTGAAAAATGACTTAAACGATTATCTGATTATCAAAATAGTTGCTTATTAATCGTTACAGCTCCAGACTCCTTGTTATTTTCCTGTGTTAAGTTGTTTACACAGGAAACCATGGGATGCAGAGCAGGCAGTGTATCCCATTAATGTAATTTATTTTTTTTATTGTAATATTGTTCATTTCCGTCTCTCTCTCTCTTTAGACTCTCAGGATCAGATTATAATGTAGTTAATGTTCGACTGGTGATTTTATTATTTTTTGCACCCAATTTATATCAATGACGGTGGCCTAAATAACAGAAACACCTCTCTGTATAATGCATTACAGTTAAACAGTACCACAAACTACATCCTCCAAAATGATCACACCGTTGAATCAATAAAAAACTGAACATTATAACCTTCATGGGAACTGTTGTATTAGACTGCATTAGTTTTAGCTGGGTGTAAATGATAAACTGCGAGTACATTTTGGCCAGATACTGCAGGACTTTTCAACATTAAATTCTGTAATAATTAAAAGCTCCTCCTGCCATGATTTTTAATCACTAATGGCTCTGCTCCAGGAGAGATTAGCCACTAATCAACATCTTACAGCAGACAGCCTGGCTCAATTTTCACAGTCAGTAGGAGATGTATTCACGTTCAGTGTGGACACGCTGCAACTCTCGGTGCTACTACTCCCATCCATCACCATGATCCCATTGCTCCCACACCCATTATATATTTCTCTGATTATCTGCTACATTTGTGATTTCGAAGAAGGACAAGAGAAGACGTCTAATAAGTTGTTACTGTCAGTGGGCTCAGGTGATACCTAAACTTGGAACAGATCTGTTGTAAATGTAGCTGTCGGGACAACTTTTAGCCTTTATTATCAACACAAAAAATAAAGTACGTAACATGGCAGCTTAGAAAACTGTGTTTACTGTTACTATTTATTGGTCTGAAGTGGAAAAATAATAGCATTAACCGGTTATGTCACTCCCCTGACAGAGAGTCTCGATCACTTCCTGAATACAGACAGTATAATGTATACTGTGACTAGTGTAACTTGTCTCAGTTTTCACTACACTACATGGGATAACAAGGGTTTGAGCGTGCCAAACACAATTTTAACCAGTCTATGGATCAAACTGCAAATCATCATTAGTTTGCAAATGGCTGCCATTCAGAAAGAGGAAGAAAAGGAAGGAGAGAGAAAAAGAAGGGGAAGGTTTAGTGGGAGTTCAAAGGCAAGAGGAAATATGAACCATCTGTGCAAGCCCTAATTTCTTGGTTGTAAAAAACATTTTTGTATATTTTTATTTCTAATAACCGGGCAGTGTGCCTTGTGGCTGTTTTCAGGCGCAGACTTCAGAGTCTACAGGCAAACAAACAGTGAAGCGATTAGTCAATGGTAAAACATACAATGCAGAACAGCTCTACTGCTCAGAAATGCATTCGTTTCACAGAGGTCACACGTAGTTTACAGCTGCGAGACATTCCTGGCAGTAAAAATCTGCCTGCAGTTCTGCATCTTCAAAACGTGAGAGGCAGTTGTTAGTACTGCAATAAGAAAACTGCCCTTCAAACAAGTATCAGAGGTTTTCTGTCTCATTGTTTCCTATATATCTCTGAGCGTTCTTATGATAAAACTGCTCTGTGTCTTATTTCTCTCTGTCAGAAACTGAGCATGTTTCCATGGCAACCACACTGCCGTTAGCCAGCTGTCCAAAGTGAGATAACGTAGCAGGCGGAGTTGAGAGGGAGTCCTATAAATTCCCATTGTGATCCCATAGATTAGGGAAAGCTGATGTGTCAGTGCTGGTGGAGGTGTGTGTTTACCTGGCTCACATCACCTGGGCCTCAGTCAACACAGCTAGCTCAACACTGCCTCATATTAGCTGCTTTTATCTGATTACATGGGAAGGTTTCTGTTACTGGTCTATTACTGGCATATTTTACAGAACAGATTTGTCATGTATCGGTTTGATATATTTTCCTTTACTTGTGCAGATTTGTGAGTACTTTCAAAATGTGATGCTTTACACAACTTATAATTCATTAGTACTCCTTAGCATAATTGTTCCCACGAGTTTCCCCATGTATTTAACACCCTCCCTGACAAAGTACAACTGTACTGTGCCAGTGCATGCCCTATGGCATGAATGCATCAGTTAGGCCACCATCTGGCAGCTTGTGCAATATTTGTCCTGCTGTGCTCTGCAAGTGCCGCAGCCGAAATGGCAGCATTGGTAATGTAGAAACAGCTTGTCTGAGACATACAAGCCTTATTTACATGCCTGTCCCTAAAGGCAGAAGGCAGGCTCTGTTGAAATCTATAACTCTGCATGAAGGAGTCAAGGTGGCGCTCATATTAAGATACACAATCTCAGCACGGATCATTGGTAATGTGTGAATGAACATCCTGTACAAATAACATGCATGCACAGATACAAATGTGAAGTATACCATGTAGCTGAGCAAAAAGGCCACTAAGACTGAAAAATGTGCAACCTTCCCAGTGTCTAATAAGTTACCATGACAACCGGAGAGTGGAGAGGATTGCCCTTGTTGAGCTTGAGCTCTCTTTTGTTGGAAAGGTTTCACTTTTTCTCCTGTGGTCTGCCATAATCACCCAGTGATAATGATACATAATCTTTACTGAAAGATTATATTCCCCATGAGAATGTGAACCAAACAGGAGAAGACGACAGAAAGACGTCTGCGCCAAGATCAATTTAAAAATCATCCACACTGACTCAGCATTCACTCCTGCATCTGAAAAAAGCTGCTGCAATATCAGAAAAGCTGGATGGGGTTTTTTTTTGATGAAATTGCTTTTTTTCAGTGTTTTTTGGAAAAACATAATCAGTGCGGACATGTTCTTGTCCTCTTCTATGTAAATACAACAGTAGTCCATTTTATTTTTGCATTTTCAAACGCTGTTTTTAGAGATTGTGGCTTTTGTGCTTTGTAGCAAACACATCACGTTTAAAAACTGAATATCTAAATAAAAAGAACATAAAGACTTTTCATTGCTATCTGCAGCAGCAGTGAGGAAACACTCATTGAACCTCTCATAGCATTCCTGTAATCAACACTCCTGCACCTGTTGAAGAGGATTAGCATTTGAGCCCACTTTCACGTCTATAATCCCCCTTTAATATGCACTTCATGTAATAATGAGCTGCTTGACTTCTCTGATAGCACGGCTTGAATCTGATTCAAAGCCACCCCATGGCTTGTAGAGCTCCTTCTCTGCCTCAGCAACTAAACTTTGTTCTGCTATTTTGTATATAACCCCCCCCCCTCCACCACCACCCTCCACCCTCCACCTCCTCTCTGTCTTTCACTGCCTGCCAAAGGAGCACACATCTCATACGGAGAATCAGCTACTCATCTTCTGGCGCTCTGATCTGAGTAGGCTCCGACTGACGACCGAGGGAGCATCATTTACCACACGCACGCTCTATAGAGAACAACAAATGAAGTGAGCCACAAGATATTCCTGTTTGTTTCCAAATCACTAGTGGTACAAATTGAAGGAACCTTTAATAGGATTTAATGTTTACTTGGTAGAGCATTGTTAAGTTTGGAGAAGAAATGGGATTATTGTAACTTCAATCAACAGAGGGACGTGTCAGTGGTAGTGTAACCGTATACAAAATCCACGTTTTGGTGTTGCAGATCAGTATGCTTTTGGTACAGCAGGGAAAACTAAAGAAACACACAAGATAGAATTATTTTAAAAAATGATAACATTAAATGGTGGCTCATTGGCCCACAGCAAAAATGATTTAATTCAAATGTTTGCATATGGCCAATAAGGAAAAAAACAACAAAATGTTCATTATTACAAAAGACTCCAACTTGTATGTTGTCAAATCTAAAGTAAATGGAAGAAAAGTCCATTAATGTTTATCATATTTATAATTAACCTAAACAAACCATGCAACAGTGCAGTTCAAGCTTTTCAAATTCAGTCTATGCTTATAATCTGTCAATCTATTTTTAAGTTTTACACGGTTAAGTAGCTCTCTGTGGCTCGGGAGGTCCAACCAATGGTGGTGAGAGTCACTAATTCCTGGACGGCCGCACCTTGTGCTCCCTGCAGGTGCATCGGACTGTATTATACATACATTATACTGTAGTATGTTTGATTGTTTGTGTTGCCAGAGAAATATCCAACTTTAGTTCAACAATGTCAGCGCACGGTTTTCGTCTTTTCAGCCTCTTTTTCTCCAGTGTCACTCTAACTTATTGGGAAACCATTAAGCTTCCAAACAATATATACATGTATCTGCATTACCTGTCTATATCCTGTTCTTTCCAGTTCTCACTATGCATATACATTTACTACATTACTGTACACCAGTCTACATTACAGTTTATTCATTTATTATTACTGTACACCTGCCTGCCACAATATTCTATTTTACATTGTATTTTAGTTTATTATATTTTATATATATTATATTTTATTCCGATATTTTAACTTCAGCACTATTTTATGTCTTTATTTATTTATTTATTTATTTTTCTTTTTAGTTCTTATACATTTTGTTTGAGTGTTGTTTGAGGGAGCCTGAGAACAAAGAATTTCATTGACAACAACTGCTTCTCTGTAATTGTTGTGCAAATAAAGACAAATAAAGAACTTGAACAACTTATATAGAATATATCGAAATGATAAATCTGAGGCTTTTCAGCTCTGGTTTCCTCATTCGCGTTCATCATATGAGCTAAACATCCAGGAGTTAACCTGACCAGCATGTTTTATCCAACAGGTAACAACTGTCGAGGAGCAACTATCACACTTTAGAATTTATTTAGACCTAATTATATTGTTTTAAGCTAATTTGGGAGTCATTTTTTAGATCACGGGGCATGTAGAAGCAAAGAAAGTCACATACCGAACCAAACAACCCGTACAGAATGACACATTTATGTACTGTTACACCCCTACATGTAAGAGTCAATGTCAGTGTAATCTTCAACAGCATGAATACCTGCACTTAAAACAGACCGACATGCCAGTTTAAACAGCCACATCGCTCTGTCATAAAATCAGATTTAAATGAATCACACCACTAATTTTCTCATTAAGTGACCTGTTTCAATTAAGTGACAGAACGACAAGCACCAATTACATTCAGTACACGAGGTTCAGAGAGTCTAATTTTCTTGTTCATACAGATGTACCACATTCAAGGATAAGCTGAGGAGGCTGAGAGTTGATTTTCATTTCTTATTCTCAGTGAATCCCGAGACTGCCTTATCTGCCTTTGCTATGCTATTCTTTGCTTAATTATGAACCGCTGATTAAAATTCCCCTCATCATGTGTAGCCTGCATCACAACACTGAAGCGCACACACAGACAAGAATGCAGAAGCTGACATTTCAATATCGATTCGTAGCTTCAGCAAGGAGATGAAGGATCGTGGCCACAGGAGAGCCGGGAAATTCATCAAGGTGAGCGTGTGATAAATGAGACTGACAAATATTGTGACGTGAAATGTTAAAGGTCATGTGTGACACTGGGCCCACAGTGCACCCCTCCAACTAGGAGAGTGAGCCATGTCATTATCTCCTCTTCCAGCTCAAAAGGAGGAAGCAGCAGGGCAACGGCCAGCTAAATGTCACATCTGCCCTGCCAATGCATGCCGACGGAGCGCCCTGACAGCCCTGCAAAGCCACAGGCTGCCACTGCTTTGCCAGTCCATTATAAAGCGCCCATCTCAGTTCTGGCACACAATAGCCGCTGTCATAATGTCACCTGAGTGTCTCGCCTCCAGCAGACAATGGGCAACCAACACTGCTTGGATGGGAGTGTGTGTCCGAGTGTGTTTGGGAAGATAACCTGGACCTTTTCTTAGCCGACTGAGAGCCTTCTTCTCCCTGCTCCCCACTGAGCTTTTCTCCTCTTTGTCCCTTTTCTTTTAAAATGCGAGAAACCCCTCTTTGTTCAGAGGCTTATATGTGAGGACACCCTGTCTGTTTTACTTAATTATTTCCAGGACAGGAAGGAGAGCTATTATAAACCAGCGTCAAAAAGGGAGGAACATGCAAGCTGCTACCTTGCTCTGCAACTACACGGCGGTACAGATTCTAATACACTTAAGTCATTCCTTTTACTTTGATGGGAGATTGCTGCTGATGTCTAAAGGCTGCTTGTTGCATGATAAATGTGCTTTTTCATACATACTTGTATCTACATGACTGTCATCATTCGCCACATTTTATTTTTTCTGAATTATAGGGAGGAGACTTGAAAGCCATGGGGGGGAAAGGAGAAGAAGAGAAAAAAAGTGACAGTTATTGAGGGATTATGCGTCATCATTGACATTTGCAGAACATTTTTATCGAGCTGTATTCATTATCTGGTGAATTACTCCCTTTTTAGCACCTAATCAGCCTGCCACGGATTAGCTTCAGCTCATGTAAAATTTATTTCATGCTTCAGCTTCCATGGAAGCGAGGCATGAAAAACCACTCAGACCAGTGAAAGTGCCACAGGCATGTAAATAAATGACACTTTGGGATAGCTTGGATAATATGCGATATATCTTTAAGCATAATAAGCAATTATTTAGAAATGCTGTGGCATAGCATAAAAGTTCACCAAGTACTCTTGATGCACTTCCAGAATCCACAAAAATACAAGAGTAAAAATCATTTCACAGGATGTCAAAGCATTGCATTGCTTCAGTGTTTGGTATTCTTTCTGTTTCATGTTACCCAGACAAGTTGCACTGTGACTGACCTTTAACTGGTGAGAGAATTAAGCTAACCACCAGGCCTATTTATATGGAGAACAGCACCTTATTAATATGTTAATACCTGCCAATTCTTCCCTGCTTCACATTTAAGAAAGGAATAGCTTGACCTTTTGTGACAACCTGCCAACAAAGTCAAGCTGGCCTAATTTGAGAAAGTTGTTTAATGTCAATTGCCCTTTGATCCAGGGGGGCACCAAAAGCTCAGGGTAACACACTGATGTGTAAACCTGTGGTGTGAACAACAACTGGGAGTTACCAATAATACCACTATGATGTGGAGGTATGCAAAAAGGTGAATTTGTTATTCATATAATCCACAACTGTCTATGTAAAACTATTGTGGTATTATTATATACTATCAAACTGACAGTACTGCAATTAATACTTATTTGATTAATACAATGTAATCATTTTATGAAATTTGAGTAATTTAACAATAAAAATGGTCTTAAACTGTTTCTGTGTCACAACATCAGTCGTGGAACAAATACTCAAATCTTTTACCCAGATTGAAGTAGCAATACTACAGTGTAAAAATACTCTGTTGTAAGTCCTGCATTCAAAATCTTACTTAAGTAAAAGTACAGAAGCATCAAAATATACTAAAAGTATCAAAAAATAAATGTACTCATTATGCAGAATGGCCCATTTCAAAATAATATATTCAGGGTTCATCACTTTAATGTTGCAGCTGGTAAAGGTGGAGCTAATTTTAATTACTTTATATACTGCTGGGTAGCTTAACCTATAATAATATATAATAAATTATATAAATTGATTTATATTTTGTATTGATAATATAAATCCATAAAGTAACTAGTCATTAATGTTGTCAAATAAATGTAGTGAAGTACAAGTACCTCAGAACTGTACTTAAGTACAGTATTTGAGTAAGCGTACTTGACATGCACATGACCAGCTGACAAAACTACAAAGTTGTGTTGTAATGACAGATCTTGAACTTGAATTGACTAGTTACGTGGAAAGCGAGTAAAGATAGTTTGCAGAAATGTGCCTTTAAGTAATCACTTATTTCTTTTAAAAATGGCACTTTAATGGTGGGAGACGCAGAAGCCCAGATTTTTATACAGTCAGTGTTTGATAATATAGGTATGTGATCTGGTATTGAATACATTTGTCTAATCTGAATCCTTTCAAATCCCTATTCGATTAATTAGGCTTAGCCATCACCATTTGCAAGTGACTCTGTTGGTCATGCATACAACATACAGTCCCATTTGCTCATGTTTATTTTCTTAACAAACAATCTTTGGCTGAGCTCAGTGTTTCCCATACAGTGATTTATTTGTGGCGGACCGCCACAATATCAACTTTTGACTGCCACATGTTGATTTTCTATTTTTTTTACTATTTAAAATGGGTAAAATCTTATTTTACTGTAGAGCTGCGCGCGGCACATTGATTCGCTCAGCCCCTCCTTGCCCCGCTCTCACTCTCTCTCACTCTCACAAACACACTGACAAGAGACCCATCTGTGAATAGCCCCTCCTCTCCGTCCACACTCTGTAGCAAAACATGATCATGCGCGGGAGGAAGGATTGTTGTTGGCTTTTCCAAACAGAGAAGACGGCTGGTGGAATTCCTGAATAGAATCAATCTGGAGTTCATGAAGAATTAGTATCAGGAACACCTCTGCACAAAACTGATGCATTCAAGTTAACTCTAATAAGTTAGTCTGGGAGCTGTATATATTGTTCAGTTATTGTCATAGTACTTGGCAATTAAAATATTTGCAGTGGAGCACCTTATATACAGTACAATATCATTTAATAATTCATTTAAGAAAGCATGCGCGCACACACCTCCCCACGCATATGTGTATAACCATTATGCAGTACAGTTTGTGCTCTATGGGGGATGTACATCATCCAACACATGAGGGCATGCAAATCTTAAGAGCGCCCACACTTGCAAACAATGATCTTATGTAGTCTTCATTTTAACAGCTTGATCAATACAAAGTCAACAGGGGAAAAATCCCTTCAGCAGAATATAGTACTGCTCTCCTTGAGATGTTATTATCATTGCCAGCGACATTATCACGATAACTCGTTGGATATAGAAGAGCACAATTTGGCAAACAAGAATAGTGCTTACGGGACACCACATAGACTTCATTGATCCACAGGCAAGACTTACTTACATTTCATTTTGCCCCCTGTGTGTTCAGATTCATGATCCCATCAGTTATCTCCAGTGTATACGGCAGCGAACAGTAGCAGTGACCCTTGGACTGTGGTGATTTATATCAGGCTTCATTGATGCTCTGGGACTTCAGAGGGATACAGGCAGAGTCCCTAGTGTTGACATTATAGAAACTTACACGGTGGGATGAATTGATACTACAGGAGTACTACTGTTAAACTCAAACTGCATGCTTTATGTAAAGGTATGTTGAAATGTTAAGCACTGTTAAGATACCCAGAAATATGTTTAACATTTTAGTGGAGATCGTGAGGAAACATGAAAAATATTTAATACTGAATTGCAAGAAAACATATTTTGTTTTGTCCTAACTGATCAGTAGCGAGTGACGTATTTGTCCTTTATTGTTGACACACATGCTGCTGTAGTGGTTGCTAGGAGCAGTTAACTTATTGTTTGTCACTTTGATCAAAGAAATGTGTCAATTTAATTGTTATGACTGTCAGTCATTACACTGATCTCATCCACACTTCTTCTGTCACTATTTTAGCAACTTATGTAGGCAGATGACGTCCCTATTCTTAATCATGCTCTCTTTTGTCCATTATTTTTTTCTCCAACTGGCTGAAACAGCTGTCAGTAGACACAACACCAGACCTCTTTCAAACATTGAACAAATCTGAGATGTGAGCAGCGATTTAAAGGTCTGAAACCACGGTAAGAATTATGATTTACACAGAGAATTTTCCATATCATACTGCATAGTGTCTAAAAGTGCGGCCCGCGGGCCAGTGGTGGCCTGCAGAAACATTTTGTGCAGCCCCCGAACATGACATGAAATGCATGCATTATATTTTAATCATCCGCAGTCCATTTCAATACTTTCACTTTCAATAGCCAACTAGTGGCACGTTGGCAAGTTAGCGATGTTAGTGGACAACTCAGCAGTTTAATGTGGAAGTGAGATGGAAAAGTCACCATGGGAAAAACATCTGTATAGCTGAGGAGAAAAGGAGGTTTCAGGAAAAATGGATAAATTTCGTCGGACCTCAGATAAAGTGATCTGCCCTATTTGCTAACAAGTCAAAGCGGTGCTCATGGAATTTAATGTATTTTGTTTTATGTGTGCATTTTTCCTGCACGGCCCTCAATCATATGCTGGCTAACTAAATTGGCACCCGAACATCAAAACTTTCAGAACCCCTGTCACACTGTATAATGGTGCAACCATAAAAAATGCATCTTGAAAATGATTATGCGTTTAAGGATCCCTGAAACCAGCACAAAGAATGTAGGCTACATGTATGATCATCATACAGTGCGGAAAATGTTTTTTTTTTTCATGCACGGTTGAAATGACCTTTTATGCAAAGAAATTCACTGCGATATTAAAAGTATAGTATAACTTTGCACAGCAGGATTCCTTTCCTGTCTGCAAAGTGCTGCCCAGGTCATCATCACCTGACTGAAGTCTCTTACTTATGGCTGCACGGCCAAATAAAGTGCATAGAGGCTGATTTGGTCAAATTACGGAGCCTGAGGCTCCAGTTTGAGCTTCGTGATTTAGACATTAGCAGCACAGAAGGCCGGTCATCCTGCAAATAGTCGATGTCTGTAAATGATTTGAGTGACTCAAAGGTCAGCTTCCTCACTCTGAGTACATTCATCCCAGGAGGCGAGCTGTGACTCACGCTCAGGGGGTTCAATTCAGTTGACCAAATTCAGGTGGCTATAATAATGAGGAGTCAGGGAAATTTCATTGAATGTTACCATCACTTAATATAGGCCGAGCAGTGTATGAACCAGAAACTTTTAATGATGCCATATCCACACGCTATCCCTGTCTTTGTTTTTTAAGACTCCTCAGTGAACCTGCTTTGAAAGTACTCACATTTCTGGGAACAGAAATGTTATTGAAATACAGGTTTATAAGCAAATTCATTAGAGTGTCTGCATAATACTGGACTGAGGCGCCTTTCACACCAGCCATGGCATGAAAAGAATGGTAGTTGAGGCCACTGAGAGTTCTCTGTTTGTGTCAAAGCACCTAGTTACTGACATTCGTGTTTAGACAGAGCAATAAACAGAGATAGGACTGCCGTGCCAAACTAATAGATGGTCTCAGAGTTTGGTAAGGTGGCTGGCAAATGGGACTCCATCTCTTCTCACTTTTTAATGATCTCCCTTGTGTGCTTTGGCAGATATGGAGTTCGAACACCGTTCCAACGACTGAGGCAATTTCATTACAGCACACTGTTTAATGTGAACACTGGTGTTAAGTTCAGACCAAACATACCCAGGGGTGAAACAAGTTTTCAGCCTTTTTCATTTAATATACTTTGACCTGGAGGGGCATTATGTAATGCATGACCTTCGTTCACCTCTACCGGCAACTAATGCATCAATATCATCAGAACTTATTTCCTCCCACACAAGCTTCCCTCCCATCTCATGTGAAAGTAGCCTATAATTATTCTAAAAGTCAGATTTTCACAACAAAGACGAGTTAGGCTGCTTACAGAAACATTTAGATCTGATTTATTGATGGAAGCAATATATTTCTTTGTTTTGAGCTCTCTGTGTTAAAGGAGTGGGATATTGTAGCTGTCCTAGCATAGAAAAAAAAAAAGGACTGTACTAAAATTCCAGTTTTTATTTCAAAAACGTGTTGACCATTAAGTCTTTAACAAGACACCTGGCAATGTTATCGTTAAGCTGATGAGTATCTTTATCAACTCCTGCATGTCGTGGATCATTTTGACATATAGAGCAGTAGAATAACATGTAGTTTAAAGTTACAATCCCTAATTTTGCTACTTTGCCCAATAATGCTCCTAAAATCACCACATTTCCCATGTTGTTGTTGTGAAACTCAGCTGTGAACTGTATTAAGGTTAGAACAATTTGACGAAAAACATCTAATCACGACTTTCCTGACCGATACTGCGATTGTGATTTAAAGGTGCAGTCTATGATTCTGGAGAGCCCTGGTCGATCCGAACTTTATTCAGAAAACAAGCATTTTAAAAGTTGTTTGCTTGTGGTCTTGCGGACAGACCTGACAAAGCATGAAGTCAGACTTTTTACAAATCGGCAACATGATGTAGTTATTTTGTAGATATCTATGTGTATAAAGAACGTGTATAAACATTAACGTCGCTGCCGCATTTATGCCTAATTTAGATGACGTTGTTTTGCCCTGATCGATCCAAACTTCATTGAGAAAACAAGCATTTTAAAAGTTGTTTGCCTGTGGTCTTGCGGACAGACCTGGGGTCTGTTCCAGAAAGCAGGTTTAGTGAAAACTCTGAGTTTGTTAACCCTGAGATGAGGGAAACTCAGGGTTTTCCGTTCCAGAAAGAGAGGTAAGTTAAACTCAGAGTAAGTTACCATGGTAACTGACTCTGTGAACCTAACCTGCTCGCCAGCAGGTTTTCTTTTACAAACCCTGAGTTTCTCCCTGTCTCCTCCCTCCTGCTGAGCATGAAGCAGCTGTCGGACACGGGCTCGTTTTACCCGATCGATGTTGGAGCCGAATTAATTCACAGCCTTATGTCGGGAGAGGATTTTGAGAGCCCGATTAGATGTGCTGTCATTCCCTGATGACTACCCAATCAAACGTTACCGTTTTTCGTCACTATCATTTATCTGAACAACATTCTCCAGCCTTTCATCTCTAATATCACACACCGCGGTCGTGCTCTCAGATCAGAGCAAATTCTTTGCATTGCTCTTCGTGTTTTTTGCTAACCGGAATTTCCTTTATAACATTAACATAACGCAGATAAATATCAGGACAGCAACTGTTTGTAGAGCCATAAGAAGAGTGTCCCTTACACTTCAACGCCTACTGCACAGTAGTGTTCCCTGGGCACAAACCTCTAAGCACCATAATAGGCGAATTCCATATATCGCAGGTGTTTGTCTCTTGATGGATTCATGTATTTTATCATGTTTTTTGTACCTGAGTCTGTGTGCCTATGTCTCTGTGTGTTCTATGTTTTACCTGCTGTAAGACAAGTGTCCCCTCGGGCACAATAAAGTTAAAGTTGAAGTTGAGACTGATGTAGAAATCACTCAGTTGAAGTTAATGACGATATTTTAAATTACATTCTTTTAATGACATTCTGCTGCGACCTCAGACTGGGATCAGTAATTAGTTTTTATTTTGCACTGAATGATATTTATCATATTTGTTTAATATGTCAAATATGATTGAAAACAAAGTGAGGTCTTTTTATATTTTATTTTTAGCGCTTTGATCAAATCATAGCTCAGGGTGAGACTCAGAGTTTGTTGAACCTGCTTTCTGGAACAGACCCCTGACAAAGCATGAATTCAGATCAACTCAGACTTTTTACAAGTCGGCATCATGATGTAGTTATTTCGGCATCCTTTTGATCCATTTATTGCAATTAAATCACAGCAAAATCTGTTTATTTTGGGATCATACCGCTGTAGTAAGCCAGATTAATTCAGCCAATTTGACTTGCTAGATACAGTGAATACTTACTGATTTTGACAGACCAATTATGAGACTGCCACTCACCAGAGACAGATGGAGAGGCAAATATTCACAATAAACACAAATGATCCCGGAGTCAAACTCGCTGTTGTCCAAACTGTTGTTCTGTGCACGAGCACGAGTTGTGTGGTTGGGTCCGAGCCACTCTGTTTGTTTCCCATTTACAGAGCCAGGGCTGTGTATGAACACCGGATTGTTTTCCAGCGCACACACGGAACGGACAGCTAGCAGACCGTGAGGAGATATTCGCTGAATTTGACAAAAAGTGTATTAGATTAGAATTGCAGACTACACCTTTAACTTGCAATTATTGTCCCTAAATTGAACTCCACGCCAGTATTTGTAGTCTACAGTTTTTTTAAACAAGATATGCTACTGTCATAACATAACCACATTTTTTATCTTAATTGTTTCTACATGATTAGAGTAAGATAAAATAACGCAGCTTCTTGTTGTTAAAGTCCTCCCAGGTAATTTTAAAAGCCACTCAGTCCGAGAAAAGTCACCTTTTAAATAAACTTATATACTGGCACTGCGATTTTAATATAAAAATAGAGTCGTTGATCGTTCAGCCCTGATGAATAGTGAGCTGGGTGAAAATTTGTGATTTTGGGGTTTCTATTAAGAAGAATAACAAAATCTGGAGGATATATCCTTAAATTACGTATTACATTAAGATTTGGCATGCTCATGTTTAACTGCCACGTTGGAAGCGCAGCAGATTCAATTTGCTTTGCTGGGATTCCTGTCTGACAAAACAATTAGTACAGCTGTGCCACAGAGATGTGACATGACACTGACGGAGCACGGAAAGATACACTGCCACTCCACAGGTTTAGCTCTGTCATTCACAAACCAGCTTCATTAGCAAGCCGACACTGTGTGTTTGCACTGAAGAGCATCCATTAAAAAGCATTTCTAAACAGGCCGCTTACTGATATACTTACCAAACCACCTCTGGAGGGGGCTTGAGCAGTCTTGAACGCTTCTTGGATGCATTTAGACTTCGCTTTTTTGAGAGATCTGCCTAAGATGAAGTGACTAAGTGTAAAAGGGGTCTTTGTCAGGGCTAATTGTGAGGGTGCTAATTTACATTTTAAAATCTAGTCACAAAAATTAATCCTGTGCTTCACTGAGCAAAGCTTTGTCCTTAAGGGATCCTCACACTCTAAAACATGCCAATCGATCCAAGGCTGCCTGTTAAAACTGACCCAAAACAGCCGCAGTTGAAATTTAAATGCAGGTTTGTCAGAAAGGGATGTAACTTACTCTCAGAGCACTAGTGGTGTTGTCCACGGGATGTTCTTAGGAAAGTCTGGCTGTTCAGTTAATTTCCCAAATGGCTTTAAGGGCGGACATGGAGCTGGAGCGAAACTCCCCGGTGCCAGAGCCTGCCATTTTAAATGGTATTTGTTGTCCTCCTCAAGACCCATTTAAGTTGTCAGCTCAAGAGCCTCTGTTGAAATCACAAAAGGAGGAAGGTGATGAAGTAAGACAGAGACCAGAGGAGTGCAAAAGAGCTTCAGAATAGACACTGACTATTGTACTGTGTGGAGGATTTATGTCCAGAGGAAAGAACTAAAGTGGGAACTGTGGCCACCACCTAATTGTACGCATTTAATGGCTGCCTCATAAAATGCTGCCTTATTTTTTCATTTCTTTCCTTGCTGCACCAATCAATATGTTTGTATTATCAATTGAAAAAATGTTAAAGGAGTTGCTTGTAGTGGGAAACCCACAGAGAATTATCACCCGACTCTGCAGTTCCTCTCTTGTCTACAGATCGTTTTAACCATCTTTCAACTCCTTGTTTTGGTTTTACAACACTGACTTCGTTCACATCCATTTCCAGCCACAGCATTTTGATTTCCAGTGCTAGCTGCGCCGTGGTAGTTCGGCTTGTTGTTTTGAGTGACGTTTGCACCTATATTGATTGTCTGAGATGGTGAAGCCTATTTTGCACACCTGCATGCCATTGCTAATCACTTCACAAACTGTGTGTGCATATTTAAACCTTTGGCTCATTACACGTTGAAGGGGTTTTGGACATTTGTCAGGTGGCCAGAAACACGACTCCAAATGAATGCTAATGTTGCTCCATGTCTGCAGGATACGTACACTGTAGATAGGCCACTGTTTGCTAACACATTCGCCGTATAAAATGTATAAGGTGTCAGTGCTATGTTTACAGCTTGTTGCACTTCCGCAAAGAGCCAAAAATCATGAAGCTAGCGGTATTCTATATTCTTATTATTATCAAGAAATCCCATGAAAGTATTAAAGTATTGTCTGTGAAGCCAAAGCCTGATACAGTATAGCTTATTTCTCTGTACCGTAGACCTCCATTGTTGTTAAAAAAACTATTAAAAACACATCAATGAGCCACACCGTTGCTCTGGGTGACATGTTCTGTCATTACCATGAACATGGATACTGTAGTCTATTTTGAGTCAATCCCACATACACCATCCTGCTGTCATAAAAACTTACTAAAACAAAAATGTGTATTATTCCGTAACTTAAAAAAGTCCCCAATAACTGTACTATTACTCCTGTTTGAGTAACTACAGTATCCAGCTGTTCTATGAAATTACTGAGCCTTTTTTTAATGCAAGTATACGTATATTTGTGACCTATTTCTAAAAATGTACATCTTCAATAGGAACCAATGGAAAAATATAGAATAATACAGAATAACACCAGCCTTATCTTTTAAATGAGCACAGTTTGATAAGTTCTCTGGTTTACAATGAGAAATCCTAGGCATGAGCTCAAGTGATGCCAAACAGATTTGTGTCCTTGAGTGTGTCAGCTGCCACTCCACACTCTGATGCCACTGTTGCTTTCTAGCCAGTCAGAGGGGATTAGTGAGTCCGTCTAAATGCCTTTGATCAACAAACAGGCTTGAAAGGGACAAGACACTCCACTTTCCTGCAGCTAATTATCTTGAGTGAGCTACCAGGACAATGACAAAGCCAGTGCCAAAGCAGGCAGCTCTCTACATCATGCTTATCATTTGCTGTCGAAGATAACATACCATTACAGGGTCACAGCGCTGAGCCACTGCAGTGTGCTTGGTTGTAAATACTGACCTTTGAATTAAGAGGTTCCAGCTGACATTTTGGTCTAAAATAAGTCCCTTTTTCTAATATCAGGACAAGACAGAACCTTTAACAATTTCCATTTAGGAGGATAAAGAGTAAAACTTTTACCGTTTTGTCATAATGGACATCTTACTACTCAATATCTGACAATTATACATCTCCAAATTTAAATTCTGTTCAATTAAACTAAACTTCCAGATAAAATTTTATCTTTTTAATTTTTAATTTTTATTTTCATCAGATGTATAGGCTCCAAAATCAGTTTTTAAAAAAGCAATAATCTCTTCACAGTTACACCTGCTAAAAGTTCTTAAACCTGAACAGTGTGCGGCCATGAAATTCCAAGAGCATTTAAGAGAACATCTATTACCACAAGGCACCAAGAGACTGTTCCTATTAAGCTGCTTTGGGAGTTTTTAGAAAATAAAAATAGACACTTCCATAAGCTGTATTATTGCTGATAGGTTTAGAAAGTTGTTCTGATTTCATCCTTAGGGGAAAATGGCCAGAGGGGAAATTTACAGCCCCTTGAGAGAGTCAACCTTACTGATCCTGCTTTCAGTTTTTATCTTAGGCGTGTCCACTTACATTTATGTTACTTTTTCTTAGAATAGCACTGTCGGTAAAGTCAGAAGAAAACAAATTCGGTTTATTGTAGCAAAACAGATAACAATGAATAGAGACATGCAAGTTATTTTTCCGAGATGAATCTGGGTCTAAAGTAAGGTTAAACCAAACTCAGAAAAGCTGCGCTGAGCTGGTGACTGTCTGCTTAATGTGCAGTGGTAACCATGAACATATCCTCCAGCTCCTCCAGCTGAGAGAGATACAGACAAGGCTGACCTTTAACCTCTGCACACGCGACATCATTAGTGCAGACAGAGGAGTCCTGCCCACAGGCGTGGACGTGTGACCGCGCATGTGTGTTATTGTTTGTGTGCAAAACCTTGCTGTCCAAGAGAGGACATATTGTTTCCATCTCAGTTTAGTGTGTTAGCGTGCTATCAAATTTATGAAGATCAGGTCAAGATAGGTTGAGAACATCACACCCCAAAGACAATGTCGTGTATGTATGCATAAGAAATATGGCAAATTGGAAAGGAACTTTATTTTTGTGCTATTTCTGATTTGTTGCGTTTCTTTCTTTCTTTGTTCTGTTTGGATTTTTTTTGTTTGTTTGTTTTTTCTCCTTTTTAAAATTTATTTACTCATTTATTTAAATACATAAGTGGCAAACAGTGAAAGAAATATATATAGAATATTTGTAATGCTCCTGTAAATCCCATGTACGAAAAAATAAATAAAGAAAGAAAAAATAAAATGTTGACAGGCGTCAGATATCATTCCATGTCTGAAGAAATCTCCCTGGAGTAAATAAATTCTTATTTTTAATACCTATTTTTCTCTTCCCAACACGTTATCCATGACATTTACAAATGGTGAAAGGTTTGCAGCATGAAAATATACAGCATAATGTCAGATGCTGTTATTTTACCATCTTCCTGGAGGTGAAATCAGCAGGGTCGCCAAGCATCTGAAAGCAATCATAAGGTAAGTGAACAATGAAACCCAATGAAAGAAAAGATTTTTTGTGGGCCAACAAAATAAAGAAACAGCCACAGGTGTTCTCATTTTAAAATCAATATCCAAGCAGGAAAAATGAGGCCCTGATGAGAAATTGATGTGGAAAACAGCGAGTCTCCCCTTTTTCATCGTAGAAGCTTGCTTTTCATGCATCTCTGAAAGGACCTTCCTTTGAAGTAATCACTTTGCAAGTAAATCCCATTTTCCCTGCTTTGATTGGCTTGAGGTTCTGGGCAGATTTAGGAGGAGATGATGAGCAAAAATAAAATGACTGGCAGCGGAGGAGAGAGGCCAGTAGGCAAGTGCATGTTGTGTCACATCAGTGAACTAGCTGCAGCCTGTGAGGTCTGACTGAGAGGAGTGTGTTCACAGCTGAAACGCACACCAGGGGTGTCTGCAATCCACTGGCTCTGCACAAAGTTGTGCCATTGACTGTATATTGGGATGAGGTCAAATAGCGACAGCACAGGTGTTTCTGTGTGAATTTTGTCTCTTCAAACACAAAAAGATCCTATGTGTTACACGTTTTGCCAGTTTTACTCATGATGAAAAGCTGGATGAGGGTAGACATTTTCATAAAACTGTAAGACTTCCATCTACTTGCTAACACACTGCAGCACCAAGCTGAGTCTGAGTACACTACACTGAGCTATTAAAAAGCTGCACACATTGAAAAAAGATTCATAATTGCTATGATTCTGATCCTGACATTTGAGAGCCTGGTGTAGGCAGTCAGTATATAAAACAGTCTGAAAGAATATTCCCTGTCATATCATATCTTTCTCAAATACACCCTCTAGAAAAACAAATGTGCTAACTTGCCACCCAGGATGGTAGTTAGTAGATAATATATGCAGCTATAACCACTTTTACATTGCCAGCAACAACAATGTGCAGCCTTGAAGTGCTGCCAGCTGTGCTAACGGTGATGTTGCATTAATAAGCTGCAAATGTAGTGACTGGCTGCATAGCCAGATTAACCTGCTAGGGGGCCCCCGGGCAAAAATCAAGTGCTGGGCCCCTATTAACCCTCCTGTTTCTCCCACTCTCTGTGCATTGTGTACAGTGGTCCTATACTGGAATAGTAACTGGCCCCAGGTTTGCTGTGAGGCCATTTGAACACAAATTAATTAAGCAATACACACTAAGTATGCACAATATAAACTAAAATAACGATGGTCTTAAAGGCCTGAAAACCTACTTTCTCAATCAGCTTCTTGATATAAGTGATATTTTCTGCCAAAGTTAGAAAAGTTAATTCACATTAGATATTTCTTCTTTTCTTTTTTCCCCCGTGCTCTTCTCACTGGTTTTAAGTGGGCAGGGCTTAGTTGGAAAAAAGTGATGTCATGTACTGCCGTGCACCAATCAGGATTGAGCAACATTTCAATCAGACTCTGATGACAATTGTTGTTGTTGTTTGATAACCGTCGATCAAATCTGATCAAACCACACACACACAGTCCTGATGACCAGATTAACTGAATTTCTGAGTGTTAATAATGCTAAAAGAGTAACTAACCCCCCAAACCACTTTTTTCATCTGAAAACCAATTTACATTGGTATCAGTAGTAGTAGTAGTGTTGTTGATTGATTCAGGTCCAAATCTTGACATTGCAATGTATTTGAATTCTACCTATTGTGTTAAAAATATGCATGGCGACTGCCCTCTACTGTTTGAAACCCAGCTACTGCAATTGAATTTTGCTATTGGCTGATTTGGAAGCAGGTGACGTATATGGTGGCAGCTTTCATCACCAACCAACTGACTGTTAACACCCTCGAATCAGAGGTGGGCAGCTCCACCTCCCCCAGCCCGCACTTGAGTGGGAGTCTGTGTGAAGTCCGCTCATTTTCAAATACATAACTACAAAGCTTTACAACTGATTCCAACGTTCACTAACATTAGCCTTCTAACTGATGTTAACGCTACCTTACACTAACGTAATGTTATCTTACCACTGAGAGATTTATCGATTATAGTGGAAGCGTAGTGCAGCAGCAGCTCCGCAAACGGACCCGCATACATTACGTGTTCAGCCCGGCTTCGAGCATTACTGGGGCTGGAACCAACGGCTCAACTTGATACGGCTGCGGACCACCGTGGTCCTCCACCACACTAATGTCCGCTTCAGGGGATTCTGGAGGGGAAAAGTCCTCCACCTCAAAAGAGCCCTCTGTGATCCTGTGTCGCCCTCTGTTTTTCTCTGGCCAGTCACTGAGCAACTCCTGCCACACACATCCACCCCCCCACCCCCCGCCGGCCTCTCAGCCCCATGCCCACTTTTTAGCATTTTTCACACCTATACAGTTGGTGGAATTACGCTCACACCTGGGGGGGCATAAGTCACACTTTAAGAATGTTTTTAACCTTGATGTTGTGTATTTAGTCATGTATATTTAATTTCATAGTGAAAAATACTTAATATTTTAAGTTTTCAGGGCCTTTAAAGATAGATTTTCACCCAGGGGTCCTCTACCGTATAAGACAAGGCCTGAAGATTAAGGTCCTTATTACTTAAGTTGACATTGTGCTCTCGTGGTGCATTTTCCCAAACAAATTGACAATCAAATTAGCACAAAACCAATTAACACATGGTGAACCTGGGGTACTTCACCCGATCGGTCATCCAGGCTTGTCTGGCTACTGATGGGCAATTACACCCAATGACTGAGCGGCAGACAACTTTCTGCTTGCTGTGTGAATGCAAAGTAACACAGCACGTTTCTAAGGTGAGAATTAACAATGTCAATTCAATTCATTCTCTACGACCAAAGTAATGTAAATGTGTAGAAACTGCCAAACAAAGGGAATGTAAGAATCTGCATGTTGAAGGAGACTCTATTCAAAGTTTGTTTAACAAAATGAAGCAGTCATTCAGTTCTCACTTGGCAAGTTGTGACAGCTGTTATATCCATTGTGGTAACAAGCTGCTACAATGTCTGCTGCTTTTCTCACTGAATCCTGATGTACACTCTGTCATTTTCTCCATCTGAGGATTCGTCCAGCCAAAATCTTTATAACACTTATTTATATCACACTCGCTGGCACGGCTATCTTTCATTTGGCTATGCCGGAGGTCTTCCAAGTGGCTCCATTAGCAGACTCCTCATCACTGTGTTTACTTTGGTTCTGACACATATGGGGGATGCAACATTCCCCGTGCTCTTGTCTCTCCATCTCATGCTAGATAAATTATTCACAAGTGATCACATTCCAGTAGTATAATTATCACTGTCCGACACCAACACCTCAGCAGTTTCTTAGCAACTGCTATCAGCACATTTTCTGCTTCCACAACAGCAGTATTTTCCATCTAGTTGAAACCAGACTCATCGCTTATGGAATCTATGAAATAATGCCATAGGGATTGTCCTACAGTGAATACAAATGAACATGCTGCTCCTCGTAATCAAAGCTATTTTACTGTTTTAACAGTAACTCCCAATCTAATGTCATAACAAACATTTCTGCTCTCTCTCTGTTGAGCTGAAGAGAACACATCCTTGGAAACACTGGCTCTGGATATCGGAGTTATAAAGGGGGAACAGAGAGAGACAACAGCTCTATGCACGCTGGTTGGGGAGATGAAAAACCTCTGGACTGTGCTCGTTCATTATTCATCCACCCTTTAGAGCTGGCCTGAGCTGTGTATGTCAGCATGGATGGCAGACAACCACCCCAGGCCACAGGCTGAGGGAGTCAGCCTTGGTCTTAGTCAGTGAGCCGGTGGCTCAGATGGCTGTGTGGATGGCAGCCAAAACAAACAGGAGGGAGGTGCAGAGAACGGAGCAGGGAAATCGTTGAGGTTGTTTTTGGGAAGGTTTCAGATAAGTGCATTGCTACTCAAGGAGAAGTTAAGTTGTGGGCCTTTTTGATCAGATAGTCCTAGGAATTAAACTCAGGGTCCAAAACAGGAACTTACTTTTTCATCTTTCGATCTCCACGGCATCTCAAGAAATTTGAAGATTAGGCAAATTAGGCTGATAACAGATTAAAAACAACAGCTTTGTTAGAGAGGTAATTCTTGCACGCAACGTGCCAACAAACTGTTGTGTGATTGTGACATTGATTCGATGTTGGACAGCTGTGCAAAGGTGCAAAATGAGATTTAAAATACCATCAAGGCAAGCCCCTGAGATCCTGAGTGTTATTTGTGTTTATTGGCCAGTGATAGCTAATTGCACTTCTCTCACAAACAGACAACAGTTCATCAGTATCAACAACTGCACCTCCTCCACCGCTCCTCTGTCCCAAGGCATCCCCCAGGACTCGGTGCTTGGTTCATCCTCTATGCTCCCCCTTGGCAACATCATACATCAACAAGGTCTCCACTTCCACTGCTACGCCGATGACGTCCAGCTCTACATCTCCACTAAATCCATCACCACTGCTATCCACCCCACTCTGACCAACTGCCTCGCTGAAATTAAATCATGGATGCAAGCCAACTTCCTCAAACTAAACTGTGATTAATCAGACATGATCATCAAATCCCTCACCAAAACCACTCACAACTTTTGCCTCACCATCAACAACTCCAATCTGTCTGCCTCCCCACACATCCGCAACCTTGGAGTCATTTTCAACAGCAACCTCTCCTTTGAACACCACGTCAATCAAATCATCAGAACTGCCTTCTTCCACCTAAAAAACATAGCTCGTCTGCGCCCATCACTCTCCTTCTCTGCTCTGATCTATGCCTTCATCACATCCAGAATTGATTACTGCAACAGCATTCTTTATGGCACATCATCCAAAGTCCTGAATAAACTCCAGTATATCCAAGCTCTGCAGCTCGCCTGCTCACCCACTCCCGCTCAGGGCGACCACATCACCCCTGTCCTCCAGAACCTCCAGTGGCTCCCTGTCCCACAACGGATCTAATTCAAAGTCCTTCTCCTCGCTCATAAAACCTCCCATAACCAGGCCCCCTCCTACCTCACCGACCTGCTCCACCACCACACTCCTCCCCGCAGCTTCCGCTTCTCTGATGCCAACCTCCTGTCTCCATCACTCAGGACCAAGCACTGAACCTGGGGCAACAGAGCCTTCTCCATAGCTGCCCCCTCCCTCTGGAACTCTCTTCCCAAACACATCCGAGACTGCACCAATCTGTCCATTTTCAAATCACTAGTTGAAACTCACCTTTTCAGAACTGCTTTTAATGTGTGGTTAATGTTGTGTGCTTTTAGTTTTAATTTTAACTTTAGTTTTACTAATGTTTTTAGTGTGTTGCTTTCTGTGACCATTTTAATTCATGTAAAGTTTTTCTGAGTACCTTGAAAAGCGCTCTATAAATAAAATGTATCATTATTATGATTATGATTATTATTATTATTATTATTATTATTATTATTGCAGATATATCAATATCTGTGTATATGTTGGCTGATAAATAACAATAAATTGCAGGATAGAAATGCCAAAAACATGATTGAGGTCATTTAGAAACAGTGTCACTGTTACATACAGGTAGTACGTTTATTTTTCGACTGTAAAATGTCACAGTTCTTTCAAAAACAAATTGAAGAGATCCTTATCAAAATTTTATTTAAAAAAAAATGGTTGATATTATTATCGGTTCCCTGTAAATGTAAATTATCGTTATCAGGATCTACTTCAAAAATCCAGCAACTGTCAGGGTCTAGAAACAATTAGCAAATAACCTTAAGTTTCAGTTTTGTTTCTCTTGCTTGCCCACTCTCTCCATATCACACTTGTTTTTAGAGAAGTAGCAACATAACTTTTGTTAGACATAAACATTAAGCAAAATTTCCATCTTGAGGTGAAATATTAATACCAGGCGACAACGCAGTGCAACAACAAACAGTTGTAGTAGTCTGGAGGTTTATGTTTTATCAGTAAGTGATGCCCAGCTCATCACCCAGATAGTCCCTGGTCAATTTTTCAGGGGAATGAAGCTGCCCAGAAACCAATGCTGCACCTTGTGATTAAAAAAAAAGTTTCCTGCAGTCAAAAAGGAAAATTGCTCCGGTGGTTCCTTGAGAGTTAAGGTGATCACACATTACAACATCCTTGGGTGATCATTTTTGCTGCCCTACAGGGAGGCGGTGAATGGGCGGTGATGTGCTCTAAATTTAACTGTTAGCAATCTGTCTCTGGAGGAGGCCATTTATCGCACCCAATGACTTTAACACGGCTGTCGCAGCATGGACCTGTGTTTGAGTGAAATCCAGATTGTGTGGAAGCAACCTTCTTCACTTCCTCACAGTCAATCTATAATCAGGTGTCTGGTTGCTATTTGGAGGAAGCGTTCAAATAGGAGCTGACGACTCAATCGACACAACAGCCAATCTCCTGTTTCTGTTGCTCTTTCACATTAGATATTAAAGCTGAAGGTCTGCACAGTCCTCTGTTTCCTTATCAGTATACCATCACAGGAACTGGGATTCCTTTGTGTTCGTGCTTATATTGACATTTCAAGAATCAGATACACATTAATGCAATACCAAACAATTCATCTCCTTCTGGTTAAATTGCTTTTTCACAATCTGATGCAAAGCTGTATGGGATGTTGACTGATTTCCTGTTAAGCTCCTCACTGCCGGTCCTGTTCACACAAAACAATGACAGATTGTGAGAGTGACAGGCCAGTACAAATGCTGTTCAAACTGAAATAACTTAATTGTTTCACCTGCATATATCTGATTCTGAGTTTGACATTAAAATGTACATTTTCATCTGGTCTGTGTTTGCTACGGTTGCTGTTGTCAAACAGGTCAAATATTATGTATTCAGATGCAGTACGGAAATGCCTCTTAGGCACTACAATACTTAGTGTTGATGGAGTGACCTGGTGTACAATATTTATGTAATGGAGAGAAGTACTTTCAACTTGAGAACCCAGAAGAATAAATTTGTTAAGAACTGGACAAAATGGATTATTTACGTCTTAACCTTCAGACCAGACTTTGTGTAAATGTGCATCAGAAACAAGAAACTACAGTGTATTGCAGTGAATTACAATATATGTATATACTGTGTGTGTGTGTGTATATATATCTATATCTATATCTATATATATATATATAGATCCAATGCTACATTCAGAGTCCTTCCCAGTCACCTAGTAACCAACCTGCTGTGTTTATGGTGTTTTTAAGTGTTTTATGTTAATTCCTCTGCAGAACTCAACAAAGTTGCAATATATAGTTCACTGTTCAGTGTTTGTTCCAAGGCCAGCATGGTCTGGAGTAATTTTTGTGTATTCAAGCAGTATTTTTTAAAAGTTTGATGGATATCTTGATAATACTGTTAACTGTGATATTTTGGGCAAAACCTGTACCGTGAAAAGTTGATACCGGCACATTACCTACCTACCTACTGACCTACTACTGATTGGCTCTAATGGAGATGAGGCTAGGTAAGGAAGAATATTATCGTCTCACTTTCCAACAAATTTGAGGATAAAAACCTTTTCACATCTCTGAGTCTTTGACATTTAGATTGCTGCTGTTTTTTTGAGTGCTTGCTTTTTATTCAGTCCTTGACAGGGGAAAAGGGGAAAGTGACAGACGACAAAAGCTCCAGGCCAGATCAAAACCAAGGACACAGCTGTACAGTATCCACCATTGCCAACTTTGCCGCCAGAATACAATGACACTCTTGTTTGTTAAAAGGGTGCTATAAATAAACCTGAATCCTAATTTGCTCAGTGTCCAAAGGAAAGAACAAGGTGTAGAAAAAGGGAGTTGAGTTTATCTCCGGTGCCTTATTGTCTGTTCAGTGTGTTGACTTGAAAGTTGCCACGTTTTAAGATGCTAATTTGTAATTGATTGAGATGATTTAGCACAACTCAGACTGTCTCGCTCAGTAAATGGGATTCTCCTGAGAGGCTTCTTCAGTGTTTAATTGAAAGCTGTGCAATTAACTTTTCAAACTCAATAACAGAAATAAGCTGATGGACCAAACACGACTTCCAGTGAGAGCAGCTTTACGATTTCACTATAACATACAAGTATTCAAAAGTTTTTTTTAAAGATGATTAAATACTTCTGGACTTCTGTAACTGACCAAAACATTTACTCAATGGATTCTCTATATACTATCAAACTGACAGTACTGCAATGAATATTTATTTGATTAACACAATGTCATAATTTAATGAATTTTGAATAATTTAACAATAAAAATAGTTTTACGTCTCTAAACTCCTAAACTGTTGTTTAGGACATCAGTGTGTCACAACATCAATGGTGGAAGAAGTACTCTAGATCTTTTACTTAAGTAAAAGTAGCTATACTACAGTGTAAAAATACTCTGTTACAAGTGAAAGTCCTGCATCCATAAATGTCTGTTAAGTCACTATCTATCGCCGAATGATGCAACACAATGGTGATTGAGCCTATGGCCCACTGATGAAAGCCCTTGCATTTGCAGTATTATGACCTGGGTGTCGGCAGCGACTTTCCCGAAAAAATCACAAGCGCTGCACAGTTA
>NTHP01000668.1:176616-189890 GCA_003416845.1 Oplegnathus fasciatus
TAATCTCGAAGACTTTCATTTAAATAAACGTCTGTTAAGTCACTATCTATTGCTGAATGGTGCAACACAATGGTGATTGAGCCTATGGCCCACTGATGAAAGCCCTTGCATTTGCAGTATTATGACCTGGGTGTCGGCAGCGACTTTCCCGAAAAAATCACAAGCGCTGCACAGTTAGGCTTTTAACAAGGCAACAAACTCGCTCTTCAACTCACCTGTGTGTGAAGCGGTGTACGTTTTTTTTCCGGTGTATGCTAGCGTTGTGAGTAAACGGTTATTATGGCCAAACAAACAGAGAAAAGGTTGATGACACCAGACGATGAAAGTGAAACTGAAACTTAAATGAGGTCCAAAAACACACCTGCAATTACCGATTATTGCCATAGGTGCTATGAAAGACAACGAAATGAAAATCTTTGAGATTACAACTTTAAGTACCAAAAGTAAAAGTACTCATTGTGCAATATGGCCTACTTCAGTATCATACACATCATATATATATTACTGGATTATAATTATTGGTGCATTAATGTGTAAGCATCACATTAATATTGTAGCTGGTAAAGGTGGAGCTAAATACTTCACATACTATATAATACATCATAATTTATTAGTTGATTTATATTTTGTATTATTAATCTAAATCTGGAAAGTAATCAATAACTAAAGCTGTCAAGGAAGTGTAGCAACGTGTGTAAGAGGTACAATATTTGATGTAGTGGAGTAGAAGTATAAAGCTGCATAAAATGGAAATACTCAAGTAAAGTAAAAGTACCTCAAAACTGTACCTGAGTTCTTGAGTAAATGTACTTAGTTACATTCCACCACTGTCTATATGTTACTAATATTATTAAACAATTAAAGAGATAACATGTTGGTTGTTTTGATATGTGTTATGTTTAATATTTAGTATTTCATGTTCTCAATACAAAAAGAGAATTTTAATATACTGAAGACCCATTTTAGAGCAGATTCCCAGAAAATACATCATCAGTAATATACAGTATAAACAGAAGTATGGCCAGATGGTGTTGTTGCATCTCTTACTGTTCATACTATTACCAACTGCATGGGTTTCATTTGATCCATAGGCTTTACTCATCAGTAGGATTTGTTACATAAGCTTTCAGATGGGTTTGTTATGCTCCACACTTTCTGGTTGGCATTAAAGTCTCCGTATTTCTACAAGAAGGTAGAATAATTTCAATATACAGCTCTGAAACATTGTGCATGAGTGTTTCACTTGAATAGTTTTGGATATTTTATCAAGTCTTAATCAAAGGGGTTTGATTTTTAAGTGTTTTAAGGCAATTTTAGAGAGACATTTGCCATTTGTAGTGTAATATTTCGGTTCCTAATCACATTTATATTTGTCAAAAGAAAACTGTCCAGACTGTTTTTGTCATTCTCTCTGCTTTTGGTTCCTATACGGACCTTTGTGTCTTAAAATGTTGCAGTCTTGCCTCCAAGATAATGTTTTGCCCCCCGTGTTTAGTAGGTGGAATGAGAACCTGTCTGACAGGAGATTTGTCATGGATGTTGACCATGCACTGACGCTCCATCACACTCAGGTCTCTGTGTGGGTGTTTGTGACCTACCAGACCTGGACGCAGACCCAGATCAGCCTGCTCTTTGGGAAATAATAACCACCCTCGCAGGAACAGGTTGAAGGTTAGGACAGAAATCCAATAATAAACATGGCTAAGTCCTTGTTCCTGCATGCTGGTTCCCACATTGACGTTCTCTATATGTCAATAGATCCACTTTCTGATGAAGCTGACTTAGTGGTGTTGATGCCGAAGAGCTCTGTACGGCAAATGTCAAAAAACGGCTGGTTTCATTGACTGAACTTCAGCCCCCACAGTTCAAGCTGACACCAACAACAATGATTCTTTCTTTAACAAAAGATCCCGACATGCTGAGTCAGTCAGCAGAGTTAAAAGGTAGACCTGTTGGAGACTTTTCGAATTTCTATGGAGTGTTATTTTCAACTAATTTTATGCAAGTAAAAGCGAGCCCTCATTTACAGACAGGACTGGTTCCTGACAAGTTCAAAATGAGTTCAAATCAAATTGACAGTAAAACACGCTTGATATATGCAGCATATGCAAATCTGTGCAGGGTGTGACACCAGTATGTGTACTCTGAGCATGCCCACTAGTGTTGCTGAGGGTTTAATCTGCTGCTATTTTTAATTAAGTAACTGCAACAAGATGAGGATCAAATATAGCTCAGGTTCAGTTTCTGTTTAGTTTTGCTTTTTCCTTAACCTGCACTCTCTGTCTCTTTTAGAGATATCACGACTTAAAAACATATCCACAAACGAACTGCATCGTGTAATGTGCTAGCCTGTGACGTTAACTCATCTTCCAGAATGAACACTGTTAAAGGGGATTTATAGTTGTGTGTTAAAGCTGAAGTAGGTAACCTGTATAAAAATAACTTTTAGTCATATTTGCTAAAACTGTCACTATGTCCTGACAGTAGTACATGAGACAGATGATCTGTGAAAAGATTATACTCCTCTGGCTCAGCCTACTGCTTCTAAGGCCATTTGCAAGAATCCACCGCACCCAAATCAAAACAACCAATCAGAGCCAGGAGGAGCGTCTGACGGCGTGTCAATCACTGCTCCTGCACACGCTGCGAGCAGCTGCCCTCCCCCATGCAGGCGCTATCTAAGTCAAGCTCGGTATCTTCAGTGAGCGGACGCAATGAGAAAACTGCTCATCCCTCCTTTGTCGGCAACAGCTTACACGACAAAGACAAGTAAACAGAAGATGACCAATGAAGAAAAGCAAGCTAAAAAGAAAGAATTAGACCGAGCTGCTCTGCGTGGAGGGGCTTTTGAGACGAGCTGGAGCGCAGAGGAGAGGGAGGGGGAGGGACCTGGAAGTTGTACCTGTTCAAATTTTCAAGCCAAGTCCACTCTCTTCTCAATCCTACCGACTTCAGCTTTAAGGGGTTATGACATAGTTTCGGAGCCTCCGCATGTAGCCTCTGTAGCCTCAAAATTTCAACTACTCCTCTGTGCTGCAGGGGCTAAGAAGATAACATGTGGAGACCATAATGACTCTGATTGGTCAGCATCAGCTGCTTGTGTTTTTCTCCTGTCAGTGTCCGATGCCAGTGAAGATTGTTGACAATGAAGAAACACTCAACACATTTTTTCATCTATAGTAAAGCCATGTCTACTGCAAACCCTCTGCCTGCTGCGATCGCTGCTCTTTGCCACAGTGAATGAAAGAACATAAACACAGCAATTGCACAGCAGTTGTCTCCTATTCCGTAATGAGACGAACCTTCACATCATTGCTCTATATCACATTGTGAATGCAAGAATGTAAACACAATTACTGTGAGGAATATAATCAAAGCATGATACGGCCTGGTATAAATCAAAACCTACTTCACTGATATGTAACTCAGGGCAGCTGTTGACCCCCTGAGTCAAGTAGCTATAAATCAAAGTGGGTTGCAGAAATCCTAGTGTGGATGAAGACTGTTGAGTCAAAACAAGAAATGCATTTAGGTGACAAAAAGTGACAAAGCAGAAACAGCAAGGAGGAAAAACAAAGTGATAAAAAATAAAATGTGACAAAAGTTTCTGATGCATGTTCCACATGAAGCCCCATCTCAGAGTGCTGATAACTACAAATGACCAAGATGATACAGGCCTTGAAAAAGTGACAAAACCGCGCTTCTATGTAGCCTCAGTTAACGTTTTTTCCTGTTTTTGTCATTCTCTCTGTGACCAAGTGATCTCAAGACCTGCTGGACCCTGAGGAGACTCATTTAGCTGCCAACAAAGGAGCATATATGATTACGTCCTCTAAATTTGATTTGTACGGAAGGAGAGATGACTTGCACTTCCGATGGCTCTAATTATGTTTCATGAACCACCATGACATCAGTGGGAATTTACCCTCCTTGCTATATTAAACATTCTGCTTCAATATAAATTATGCACACCATATAAATGCTAAAGTGGATTAAGTGCCAAGATTAACACAAATTAAATTAAGCGAAAGAAATGCTGTGTATCGTGGAACACTTGTCGTCCTAATCTCAGACTTACTAACCGACAACCAAATCCCGTCTGTATCAGCATTAAATATTGTGTTCTGTTGTTTGAGCCTCCTGCTGGATTTTCCTCTCTGACGACACTGAAAGTATTGTGAATGAAAGTACACAAAAACAAAACATTATTTTAATAATTTTCAAATAAAAGCTCACATTACTTGTTTAACTGACACTTTTCAGAGGTTTAGATGTTATTTCACTGAAAAATAAATGATTGTACATGTGACTTTGGACTTATGTTTTTGAATAATTGTAAATGATTTAATTTTACCGCTACTTGAGTAGTATTACTGTTACTTTTGTTTGAGTATGTTTTTATTTTACATAGCAGTCATTACACTGACATTTGCAGTGAAAATTATTCACATTATTACTTTGCCTTCTTACCAGATTTACTGATGTCATAAACTTTTGAAAAAACAAATCAAACAAATCAGTAGTTTTATTTGACAATAACCAGCAGTATATGTAAGTGCCTTTACTCAAGTACTGTACTTAAATTCGAGGTACTTTGCTTTACTTTTTTTTTTTATAGTATTTCCATTTCATGCTACTTTATACTTCTACCCCACTACATGTCAGAGGTAAATATTGTACTGCCACTACATTTGCCTGACGGCTTTAGTTACTTTTCAGATTCCAATTTTTCATACCCTCCAAATGTGCTGATTTTGAATTTTTCTGATAAACTGAAGGATTAAGGATTAGTGTCTTATGGGTTGAGAATAAACTTTTTAAATCCCCCTTGGATTAGCTGGAAAATGCATTGTTACAAAGCTGAAAACAGGCTGTTTTCCTTATGAAAAGTTGACTTTTTAGAAATATGTGGTTCTCACAGGACAGCGATGGCACAAACATTTGATGATCTTAAAGACTATGATGCATTGCTGTAGATTAAACTACCCAACAATATATAAAGTGTTGTAGTTAAAATTAGCACAACCTTAAACATCTGCAGCAGTAAAATGCAACATACACATTAATGCAGTAGTAATATTAATCCAAAAACATCATATATAAAAGAGTAAAACACTGACCATTTTACATACTTAAGTAAGGTTTTGAATGCAGGACTGTTACAATTTAGTAGTTGAGTTAGTGACTTAGTAGTTGAGTATTTTCAGTGTAATATTAGTACTTTTACTTAAGTAAAGGATCTGAATACTTCTTCCACCACTGACAATCATAAAGGTAAACACATGACTGCAATAACCCACTACAACTAATAAGGGTAGTTCAGATAATGAACAAAATATATAATATAATTTTAGCCTAATTTTTTTTATTTTTTTTTTTATTCCATTACAAGTAACTAGTGATCTCTCACAATGTAAGACAGTTATATTCATTTGATAACTGTTGCATCTGAATACGGAGGCAACTAAAAGCTACAGAAGATCTCAACATAAAATAGACCAAAACTTCAACAGAAAACTACAAGCGTTTAAAAGTGTCTCAGAAGCACTTTAATGCATAATACACACATTTTTTGAGTCAAAATGTTGTGTTGGGTCTCTCTAAAGTACATCACAAACATTACAACATCTAGGCCTAATGAAGAACCCTTGCTTGCAATGCCTGAGCCTATTTCTTGTGAAAGAAAACAAGCACATCCTTGGCCAAGGCATCAACAGTCTGTTAACCACTTACCCCGCAGTGTAAAACAGTCTCTGCAGGCACGGCGGTGGCAGGAATAGCAACAAACTGGTTGGCAAGTACATCAAGTCTCTTGAAACAGCTTTCCTTTCTTTGCCACTAATGAAGTTCATTTTGGTTGGGAATAATGGCTTATTTAAGTAAACTCTCTGTAATATTTAGCTCTGCCTCTGTAGCACAGTAGCTCTTCACAAAAAGGAGTGCTAATAAATTGAAGCAGTGCTTTACAGTCGGGGCTCTTGAGCATTCCTGTCATCAGGCTTCCTAAACATCTGCACCATTAACACCACCAGTCAAACCCATTTAAACAGACTATATTTACATACGTTTAAGGTAGAACTTTGTTTTTACTGTGTGTCAGATCCAGTAATGTTTGAGAAGCTGATCAGTGATTACTCATACTCTGACTTGAGTAAAACTTTGTCTCAATTCAGAACTTTTGTGATACTTTTGGAGTTTAGCAGGGCAGGGACGTCACACGTCAATTTTGTTCAACACCCCAATATTCCTAAAGAATCATATGGTGTTAGATTAGCGCAAGCAACACCAGAACCCATTTTTAGCTGGCTTTAACAAGTGGCGAGACAAGAACAGATGAGACACAGCATGAGGGGCATGACACAGTGGAGTCTGAAGTAGTGGCTTAATAAACTCCCACCTGATGTCCCAACCTCAAAACCCTGTACCTTGTTAAAATTTCCTGGCTGAGCTCCGGGAAAAGTAGCCTATGTTTCACTTCATACTTTGCTATCACTCAATTATTGCCGAGCCTCCCAGCAGCACTATGACAGAATACATGTAGGAACGAGCGCTTACAATGGGCCCTCAAATTTTTAATATAATTCATATCTCACAGGGTGACCATTTTGTAGCGGAGTTACATGAACCTTTACATGAACAGACTGTATGTTCAACGACGATGTAATTAAACCTTGTTTTGACAGAGTGAACTTTTGTAAATATTTTCATTTTCCAGGCTGTTTCAAACTGGCTAAAGTCAGAACATTACAACTTACTTGGATTTCACCCACTCTCTGCAATTAAAAGGACATAAATCTTTTTAATTGAGCATTTTCTAAAGCATTTAAACTGGGACACCACCTCTCAGCGGAGTTGTTAGTCTGCTGATTCAAATTCAATAAATACCCCACTTGCATTTATTTTAGAGCACATTCTTCTTACGAGCCATAATACGCACAATTTGACAATGAAATCACGTAGTAATATCGGACCAGTAACTATCGACAATAGACAATAACCTACATATTAATTGTCCTTGTGGAAGCCTCGTGTCTTTGATGATCACTAAGTAGCCCAGCACAATTATACTAAACAATAAAACATTCAAATTAGCACGATACAATCTTATTCTTTGTCTTTATCAATTCATGTGCCCATTTAGACGGAGAAATGTTGCTCATTTCCTCTGACTAATTGCTTTGACCGGGCTTGGACCTGCTCTGCCATTATAATAGGATTTTAAAAGAGCCATTTTCTAAGGGATTATAGGGCTAGTTGGTATAACTCCCTGCCTTCAGTGCATGCTCTTCCTTAAGTCAGTTTCATTTAAGAAGGTCAAAATACCTTGGAGGGCCAGGGAATAAATGCTTTTCTACTGTATAAACATTGGGGATTTTAATTCATCCCCTGGTGAAGGTGGTTGTATAAAATGGCTCTGGAAATATCCAGAAGTGCTGGGTCTCTAATTTCTCCCAAGCTGTGGTATTACATGAAGATATACAACATGTATGTCAGACATATAACTTGATGAAGTCTCACCAGGCTTTATGGAGGATTACAAGGAATTGCACCACAGGCAAGGGTGTGGGTGGGGGGGGTTCAACATTTGGCCGCATTATAATTTCCAATCAAATCAAAGTTCTTTGTGAAGTTTACTTATGATTAAAGTGACTATATAAGCACACTTGTTAAAACTACACACCATCCAAGTTTGGCCTGAGAGCAGGCAATAATCTTGTCAAAGAAATCCAATTAAAAGCACCTGGATCCTGAGGAAACAGGGGAGACTGGTACCTTTTAAAAAGCTATTTCTAAGAGCCGCAGGCTACTGGGGGCTACCAGGGCTCTCCTTCTAATAGTCTGAAGGAGCCGGGGTTCCGTTTTCTGACAGACGATATACTGACACGTGTATAAACGAACGAGCAAGTACACCAATATACACCTTAGACTTTAGATCTCTAAGTCTATATCAAGGTTTTCAGCCCTAATACTGATCCAAGTTCTTTAATATTATCTGCAGAGTCCGATCTGATATTTACATTTATCCAAATGTTGATTAAATATGTATCTGACAGATTAAAATAACAGCTGTCGCCTTCTTAATTTAGCCCACCTTGTTATGTTACGAGGTACTTGATCCAAATACCGAAGGTCCTGATTCAAAGCTATACAGTTAACCAGCAAAAGTGACGGTTAAAATGAGAAGCTCCTAGCTGAATGTTTTGTATACTGATCTTTGCTAATAAGAGAGGAGAGATGACAGAATAGTTACCTGATTTTTGTGAAACTGTGTACTTTGTCAATCATAATAATCATAATAATTTTTCAAGTTCACACACTCTAATTTTGTCTCACATATGCAGTGAAATGCTGCAGTGTAGAGCCCGACTGTCATTAAGGGGTGCAGCGCTGCAGCACCAGCAGGCTGAGGTGGACAAAACACATCAGAGTTCAGTAAAGAATGGATCGGATTTTGATTGGCTTTATTTTAGCTGATACTGACCCATTAAAATATGCCCGCATCGGCTCAGATACCGATCATTAGGATCGACTCAGGGCTCTCAAACCTCAAACCATCTCAACCTTCAAAATAATACATAAACTACTAATGATAAACTACTTATACCACTGACAGTCTGACTTTCAGCAGAGTAGAGTCTTACAGTAGGTCTTATAACAGCATACATTAGAAGAGTTCTGTTATGGACATCCCAGTTACATCACAACTATACTGTGTGAATATCCATTGTTCACTGCTGAGCTAATTAGAAGGATTAGCCCAGTTTTAAACATAATAAAAAATGAAAAACACAGCAGGATTGGACCACGGGGAGTGTCTGAAATGTAAAGTCCCTATAGCATTGAATGTACAGTAACTTATTATTATGTCAGGTCATTTTGGTTTGTGAAACAGGGAAAAATCTGAATTGCCAAAAGAAAAAAAAAGAAAAAAGTGTTGTTTATGTGTCCCTAAAATCTCAGTAGATGGATATCGCCACCTTTTGGACTAGGACGCATGCGATAATGAGTTTGTTTTGGCTCTTTTTTTTTCCGTTTTGGTGCAACATTAATCATCATGAGGGCGAAGTGAGACAGTCTAGTGCTGCACAATTTTCAGGAAAATCATCAGACTAAAGGCACATCAGCACAAGTGATTAGGACAAGAGACAACCAGAAGGACAACACATTGCTGTCGCACATCCTGCTGTCGTGCTGTTGGCAATACAATCACAGACTCCATCCTCAGTGACAGCGGGAACAGAACAGAACTTTTAAGGCCGTTCATCAGTTATGGCCAAAAATGTAAAGTTCAACTGATTTAGTTGTGATGTTGTTTCTCCAATTTGACTACCGTTGCTGGTAACTGAAATTGACTGTTGAATAATTCATTATTATTTGTGTCTGTCTGCCTCAAAGTCCACTTCAGAGCAAAATGTTCTTTCTTCTTGGAGACCCGTCAAATATTGCTAATTCTCACAATGTTTTAAGTTGTCATGGCAGAGTATTAGGTTACGTTTTCAACTTGCAGTAATCTCACCTCAGATAATCCCGATAGCGTGTAATACTGCATAACTCTGTGCATGCAATTTAAAAATATATATATAAAATGTGGAAGCTTTGAGCTGTTTCATCAGCACAGAGCTGCCAAAGCATTGCACAGAGTAAAACATAATAATTGTCCAGTTTATGTCTCTTTTATTCCTAAACATGATGGACTATCCTTTGACACCCTCTACCAATCAAAAGAAGAAACAGGGCAGAGAAAGATAAAATAAAGAGTGGAGGAGACCAATCACCTCTGCCTGAAGGGTTTTCAAAGTAATTGAAGCTGAAATACAATCAAGATGCAGCAGGGTGTCAGGGTGTCACCGGAGGCAGCTAATTGGGGGCAACCCCTTGTACACCATGCAGTGATTACGAGGGAGATGGCATTAGAGGATTGGAACAAGTTTAATTGGGTGTGTTGAATAACTTGATAACTTTTGAGGTTTCTATTCATTCGTGTGATCTCTACATTTCTGGTTATCTACCAAGAATAATTCTTCTGATCGGCTCTGAGGAAAGAGGAAGAGTACTCACATAAACGATGATGCAACAAGGATGTCCATAATAATTGGCCACAAATCAAAGCATCTCTTTTAGATTTGCACCTGCTTTTTTTAATAGAATAGGCTGTGATGTCTCACTCTTTGAAGAGACGCCTGGTTTTCCATTCGGAGCATCGAGTTGTAACTGGATTTGTGACAAACAGGATCAAAACAAAAGACCTGCCGCAAAGCAGACTGCAAATTAGCTTGCTTAACAAAAGATCTGAGGAAAATGATTAAAAGTAGTTTTTGTTTACTCTGATCTTGGAAAATGTCTTCATTTGTAATGGAGTTCAGGCTAATTACAGATTTCATATTATACTAGTTGGAGGAAAAGCGTGAAAGCTGGGTAGTTAATTGCATGGTAATGTTCAAAAGTAGTGTTCATCTTTTAGAAAGCTTTGCCAGCTCTACCAGTGACATTTTATTATCAAGCATGATTTTTTTCCACTGGTGTATAGCATTTGGTATAAAAGCCTGCCTGAATTTATTCTAAATCTTATACAGAGTATGAGGGGAAATTACTTTCTATGACGTGACGGTGTCTTCCTCCACAACTGTCAAACCTGGAAAGTAAAACCAATTCACAGGAAAGGGAATATTCTCACACATTTCCTAAAAGAACTGAGAGACAGACAGAGAGAGAGAGAGAGAGAGAAGAGAGAAGAGAGAGGGGATACGCTGGTTTCCATAGCAATTGTCGGCACTGTCACATGGTTACCTAGGAACTAGTCCTGTGATGCTGTGCAATTTATTTGTTTATGTTTGGCAACTCTCCAGCTGTCGCTGACATGGAACAAAGCCATATCTTGCCTTTTCATTTCTGACAGATAAAAAAACTGTGAGTGAAATTTGAAAGGTCAGAGTGAGTCAAGAGAGATGTCAAATGTGCTCTGAAGGACGAAAAACTCCTGCTTATCTCACTTAATACGTCTGAGTACCATAATTGCATCTCAACATGTCGGAAACACTGGGTCATATGCAGGTCAAGAGGACCACACACATGGAACATCAACCCTGAAGCTCCATTTGGTGGCGACTGATCAATGCTCAGTGTGTAACAGATAGTAAAAGCAAGTGCATCGTGGGTCACACTGACTGAAGATTAAATGCAAAAGCCGTCTCAAGTAATTTATGTAAATAAGAATCACTCTTCAAAGCCTTAAGTGTCACCTTTGATAAAGACAACCGAATGCTCCATTTGTCTGAAAGCAGGATCCATTTTTTCCCCATAATTTGATTACCAGGGTTGGGGAAAGATACATTACAAGCAGCTGGATTACAATAATCACATTACAAAATATCTCAACCTCTGATTAATTATAGATACTGAACTAAACCCAGAGTAATGACATTTCAGATACTTTTGGCAAAATACATGATTGCTCCAAAACATGTCTAAATAATAAAAGACATTTTATCTGTGAGATTGTAAATGAAAACATACATGTAGAAAACGTAAACTCATTTTTGAACATATAATTTTATAATGAATATTGAAAGCAGTAACCCCAATACAACCAAATGTGACCAAAATGCCTTATTGAGTAAACAATAATAAGTAAATGGGTTGTATTGCAATACAATTTTAGAAAGTTATAATTCAAAAAAATAATTTCCTCAACCCTGTCGAGTGCTATATTGAAAAAAACATCACAGTAAACATCACAGCTACAAGTGATGTGGTTGACATTTTTTTTTGTGAGAAATTGAGAAAATGAAGTGTGCTTATATGACAGCACGGCTGCAAGAGAGTGTTTACAGGGTGACGAGAGGCTTGGAGCTCATCTGCCTAATGAGAAGACTGACTTGATTACCCCTCCACCCCAGTGACTACCTAAAACCCACCCCTCTTCTAATCAGAGATCTCTGCAGGGTGCTAAAACATGACTGCACAAATGTTACTTTCACTTTAGAAAGAAACCCTCAATCATAGGAGACTATGAAGCACAAACTCTTTCACGATGCAGCAAAAAAGTCAAACTTCCAAACACCAAATTGTTTAGTATCTTAAATATCTCTCTCTCTCTGTGTACTGTACATACATAAATATATCTATAAATTGTTTATCACTTGGCTAGAAAACAAACTGACTTATGTATGTTCCTCTACTTCAGTCTATTTTCTCCTTGCATTCACCATCCCATATCCTGTTTCAGAGTGCCCTCTGCTGTTCTGGCAAGTATACTGCACCGTGACCAAAATACTGTACATAAATATCTTTTATAAGTATTTCTTTCCATGTACATAGAAGTGACTACAAAACGCATACATGTAACAGAAATCTGCTTCTTTATAATGTACAGTATATCCAGATATATGGTGTTCCATTCTCCAGTCAAAGAGAAACCCAGAGAACTGCAGATTCTTCATGAATACATCTCACAGGTATGAAATTAGGTAAAAGTCAGAACAGACAAATGCTGACAAATACTGGAGGTTTATCAATTTAAAAAAGACATCTGAAATGTTACTTAGGTCCTTTAATACCACATTTAAAGTGCAAGTTTCATCATTTAAAGATTTATTCAAGTAAAAACAGTTATGTTTATAGATGTTATATTATCTAGTGAGAGGAATGGTTCCTTTCACTATGTTACATTATTGTTGCATTAGGCCTACTGATATTATACGTGGTCTGAATATGCCACATACTAGTATTGTAGCCGTTACAAGGGAAAAATAATGTTTCAGGGACTGCAGACGCCACTCAAACTACACAGAATGAGAAACAAAATGTCCCCTATGGAGACCCGAGGTAATGCTAATCAAGTATGATAAATGATCACCACTAATACATTAAGATTTGATGTACAAACATAGAAATGCTGGAAGTCTACTGTATATTTAAATAAAAATATATTTTAAAAATAAAAAATAAAAAATTGTCACGCTCTCTAGTTTTAACTCTCACCATGCATTATGTTTTATGAGCAATTAGTTTGTTTTTCATAACAAAGTGAACAGCACTTAACTGCAGCTGTCAAATGTGTAAAATAGAAAGTACAGTATTACTCACTTAACACACCTCATTCAAGCCTACACTTTGTAGTAGTTTAAGGAGTTTAATAACTTTAATTTCAACAACATATCAGTCTCCTTGGAGACTGTCAAAAATTGCCATTGCCGACTATATTTCAAGTCGTCAAGGCGGGGTATTGGGTTAAGTTTTCAACCAGCAATAATCGCGCCTCGGATAAACCTCAT
>NTHP01000668.1:189998-222317 GCA_003416845.1 Oplegnathus fasciatus
GGCTACGATACTGCCACTGCGCAAAGCTGACATGAAGAAGTTCCGGAGAGGGTGTCTTTAAGGCGCGCACACCCCTCTGTTAGGGTTTTAACATACATACTGTAGAATGACTGTGAAGGAAACCACAGAAGTTACTTTAATTGTTTGGTTAAAAAAAGTCGGTTAAATTGTACTTATATATGGTTAAACTGTTGTTGCCGTGTTGTTTATGTGGGTTAAGGAGTGTTATTTAACGGCCAGATCAGCTGTGGATTACCGGTGTGCCTTGAATGTTTAGATCAACACGCCTTGTCATTGTATTTGGGTGGGTGGGACTAATTGTTTTCGTATTTGGGTCATAGACTGACTATGGTTTGGGCTTGACGACACTAAAGACACTTTACAAAGAAGGTTATTAAACCAGCTTTACTGGGTCGCCAGAGAAACATATAAGAAAAAGTCGCCCACAGCAGTTTCGTTCTGATTAAATTCGTTATGAATTTATTTTAAACACATCATCAGTCTCCTTAGAGACCGTCAAAAATTGCCATTGCCGACTATATTGCAAGTCGTCAAGGCGGGGTATTGGGTAAAGTTTTCAACTAGCAATAATCGCGCCTCGGATAAACCTCATAGGCTACGATACTGCCACTGCGCAAAGCTGATGAACTCAGAGAAACGGCGAGGAGGTGTCTCCGGTCCGCACTCTCCTTTGTTAGGGTTTTAACCATGGGTGTGGTTTCAAGTATGCAAGTTTATAATATATCGTTACAATTACGTGGATGTAGAAGCCATGTTATCCCCTGAGAAAAGCCATGAGGACTTTATACATGCATCTCCATAAATGGGAGCAGTACATACAGAGAAGACAGGATACATAATATAAAACAGAAAAGTGTCCTGTAACCGCGCGGCCGTTATTATAACAACATAATTTGATGTAACTTTGTGGTCGGATGGTGTAGCAGGTTGTAATCAATAATGATAAAGTTAATGCACAAACAATCCAACGTGAAAACTCACCGATAACGTTAAATAAATACACAACAGTTGAAAGAAGTTATGAACGGAAGTGACGTACCCTCCTGTACGTCTCTGTTTAAGGTTCCCTAAACTCAGCCAGACTAGAAGCACGTTCCGACCATGTCATTTTCAATTTTAATTTAAATATCATTAAAACACGTACAGATAACAGCACATACTGAAAGTAAACATATTACCGCTGTTTACACGGCTGAAATGCTCAAAATAAACACTCATAACACTGAAATTTCAGTGTATTCAATGTATAAATGTATTTATACATTCACAACAGAAGTGCACTGCATTAATGCTACACTCGGGGACTACAATCATATAGGACACTACCACCATATTTAAAAATAANNGTCAAAAATTGCCATTGCCGACTATATTTCAAGTCGTCAAGGCGGGGTATTGGGTTAAGTTTTCAACCAGCAATAATCGCGCCTCGGATAAACCTCATGGGCTACGATACTGCCACTGCGCAAAGCTGACATGAAGAAGTTCCGGAGAGGGTTTCTTTAAGGCGCGCACACCCCTCTGTTAGGGTTTTAACATGCATACTGTAGAATGACTGTGAAGGAAACCACAGAAGTTACTTTAAATGTTTGGTTAATAAAAGTCGGTTAAATTGTACTTATATATGGTTAAACTGATGTTGCCGTGTTGTTTATGTGGGTTAAGAAATGTTATTTCACTGCCAGATCAGCTGTGGATTACCGGTGTGCCTTGAATGTTTAGATCAACACGCCCCGTTGTTGTATTTGGGTGGGTGGGACTAATTGTTTCCGTGTTTGGGTCATAGACTGACTATGGTTTGGGCTTGACGACACTAAAGATACTTTACAAAGAAGGTTATTAGACTAGCTCTACTGGGGTCGCCAGAGAAGCAAATAAAAATTAAAAAAAATCGCCCACTGTAGTCTGATTATGCTTGAATTAATGTCCAATAATGCAGAACAATATTGTCTTATTTAGTCCACATTTCTATTAACATTAATACCACCCATTTATATTATATGACTCTGTGTTGCATGTTTTAAATAGTATCTGACAGTGTAGTATCATGGTGTCCTGAATTAATATTCTCTTTCAGTTATTGTTCTGCATGCTTGTAACTGGTCTCAACAACTATGTAATTTCAATCTCGTATCCAGGTAGTACAGATGAAAACACTGGCGCATTTACAACAATATTTATTGATGTGTACGGTCCCTGTTAAATAAACCAACATATAAATAAATACAAGTATGCTACTATACTGACTCCCTATATAAAACGATATATATACACACACACGTTTAATACACGTATTTAACGACTATATAAACATTAATGCGAGAAAATGTGTAGAACAAGAAGTGAAGATGAAGAATAAGCAGCTGTGAAGAGACATAATAACAGATTTAATGTAACCATCCTAAGTTTTAAAATAACACTAACCACCCTCTAGTGGCACAACGCGGACATCCCAGAACTCCAGTATAACTTCCTGTGTGAGTACCATCATTTTTATGGTTTATTATATCTTTTGAACACGTTATCAGTCTCCTTAGAGACCGTCAAAAATTGCCATTGCCGACTATATTTCAAGTCGTCAAGGCGGGGTATTGGGTAAAGTTTTCAACTAGCAATAATCGCGCCTCGGATAAACCTCATAGGCTACGATACTGCCACTGCGCAAAGCTAACGTGAGTCTCGAACGGGCAGGGAAGTGATTCCGCTACATACGTTGTTTACTTACGGTGTTTTCGCTTTAATCCAAGACAATCACACGGTCTTTTGACCACAATCTAAACCACAGACTCAAACAACGCGCTGCGTGTTGTAGTTTGCTGATTGCCGGTTTTTTAAAAGTTATTTCAAAATTGTCGCCATGACGCAATGCATCATGGGACGCAACCTCCCCTCGTGTGATTTAACATCAGTCGAGCCCCAGCGTACACTTTCCCTCAATTTATAGGCATACAAAAGTTTTATATTGGACACAGATTGCGCATTTAGATCGACAACACGCTGCAGTTTGTATTCTAGACGTTTGGGAAATCTGACTGTAAGCAACGAGAGGCTACGGTGGCCCATTTGACCGAATTTCTAATCGCAAATTCCTGTTTGAGAGGGCTGGCCATGGATGTATTACACACATTGTCGGGTAAAATGTGTTTCAGTGTTGCGACAAAATACTGCAACTGCCCTGCAGATGTACATTAAATATAACTTAAATTCAGACATTTTATTTCGAGGAATGGCATTTCAGCTCATCATGGCTCCAACCCGTCCCTCGACAACGCTATGCCACTGAAACACCACCAGATGTCAGTGTAAACAAGGAATAAACCTGCTCTACTTTCCTTATGAGAGTCTGTTGATTTTAAAAGTAACCGGGTGTGTGATATTAACCTACTTCCAGACTAAAAACATAACGTTATACAATCTTAACACGGCGTGTTTATGAACGTTACCAAATAATTTATTTAGTAGGTTCAGCAGACTGCTTACGTAACTTTAACCGTTTGGATAATCAACGTCAACTGACACGATTAATAACCGTCAAGATAAGTCATGACAGGTCCACCAAAAATGACGCTTTATTTGAATGTAGTCTGGTGTGTGCTAATGCTACACCGTGCCACACTAGCTGCCGACCTTGGCTAATAAATATGAATTGAGCTTTTCTCACCTGCTGGCTGCTGCGGCCTCCTTGAAAAGTCTGTTGAAGAAGTAAAACTTTTAGGAGGAAAGCTTTGAGAAGTGTTAATGTCCAAAGCACAGAGAAATTAATCCATACAAAGCCGTCCACGGTGATGAGTAACTTCCACCTGTTAAAAAGATGCTCTGAGGTGATGTTGGCCTGAAGTTGTGTAAGTTAACAGGAATGAAAAATGGCCGGACCGGAAATTGATTACACTACTCTTCTTTTTCGCATTTTTACTTGTGTGCTTTAAATGTATGTAATGAATTACCTTTCATAATATTGCCTTAAAGAAATTACACATTTGCAGAAGCCCATTAATTTTAAGCAGAGGTCCAGAGACGATTATGGACTGTCAGCTATGGAAACATATGACTTTGAATATTTAATGTCCCTGAGAAAGCTTTAGAGGTGGAGGTGACTCTTGGTTTTTGCCAATTATTTAGCTGATCATCTGTTAAAATTGGTCTAATTTCTTTATCTTTCTCATTTCAATATACAACACATTTCTGAACAACATATGGCTACAGAGCCACCATATGTTTTATGCTAGATAAAAATGAATAAGACAAAATGAATACCTAAATTATTTTATAGTTTAAATACACACCATCTGTTTAACCTGTAAATATAGATACATGTATCTGTACATAGTTTACGTAGTTTTACATGTTTATGTTTTACATTTGTCCAGCTTTGATGTCCTTGTTTAGCTGTGTGTCTTTTTCTATGTAAGTACATTGAGAGCAACAAAAAAACAGAGTCAAGTTCCTTGTATGTGTTCACATACTTGGCCAATAAAGCTGATTCTGAAAAAGCACAGATTTCAGTAGAAATGCAAAGGAGTGCAGGGAGCTGGTGCAGAAATTTCCCCCCTGAAGGACACAGGTTTGGGGACCAAAGTCAGTAAATACAGTAAATTCTTGGTCATGTTTGATCATCAGTTTGAATCTAGGGATTAATTTTAACGGATGTCCTAGGATTATAGGTATAGAGGGATATAATAACTCAGTAATAGTAACAAGGGCTAGGCCATTCATTGATTTATAAATAATACAGCATATTTATCTGTCCTAAAATCCTCTAGGAGTCAGCCAACAGGAGAAACAATGCCAAAATTGGGGATGTCTGATACTGTACGTGTATTTAAGCCCTTAGTAATGGTATGCACTCTGCATACTGTGTGTTTGTGGTATGACACAAACTGTAATTTCACTGTGAGGATATTAGAAGCCCTTTCACTTGTTGTGAGGCTTCAGTTGGATAATGCAGGTGCTTTTGGGTGCTCAGCAGATAAGCATTGGCGTGCCAGGTGTTAAAGCTGCCTGGGCTGACACATTAGACAGGGATTTGCTCCTGCCAGAATGTCAGGCCAATGAGGTTCATAGAGGTAGGCTTGGATCACTGTCAGGGACAGGTAAGTACGCAGATAAGGGGATTACACCATGTTTGCGCCAAGTAATCTCAAATGAATCCTGCCAGCCTCTGTTTCATCCTCACCTGGAAAGCCCAAATTTCTCTTTTCTCAACCCAAGAAACACATTACATGAACAGAGTTCAATTCACAATATGATCCTTTTAACCTGGTTTAAGACGCATTTGAGGACACATTGGGTTATGGTCATTTAACAACTGTGACAGCAATAATCTCCTCTAATTCTCTGAGGCACCTGATTACTTTTTTGTATTAGTATTTCCTCCTTTATCACCGGCTCTGCCCAGTCGAGCGATCTGTGGGGGTTTTTGTAATCACCTGGGCCATGCTATAATAATGAGATCTGGTTTGGTGGTCCCTCACTGGAAGGCTTAGACTTGACCTGTTGAACAAAAAGGACTCTGTGAGAGCAGTTAAAGTCCCTTTGGGCTGTGGCTCTCCCCGCTGGTAGGCAGAGAGATGAAAATAGAGTGTAACAGATGGCTTAGCTGTTTCTGCCATTCAGCACAGGCTGCTGGGCAGCCCACATAATACCATGCCATCCAAAAGGGGCTCAGTGGGCAGCCCATAGTCTTCAACATGCCGAGAGCTATTTTCCCCCTAAACCATCAATCAAAAAAAGAGAGGGAAAAATCAATGTCATACTCGGGTCACGATCTAACCTATATTGCACCATGTGGAGCAGCTCATAGTAGGTTAAGTAAGACTGTTTTGGGTTGGAGAAATGTAAGCTTGTCAGTAAAGTCTGTAGACTGTGTACGTGCCAACTAGGCTGATCCAGCTTAGACCACATAGTGCAGCTTTCTCCCCATAATCACACTTCTACAGACCTTTTCAAGGACACACAACCTCTTTGAATTACTGATGCTACTGACTCATTGGGGAATGGATATGCTGCACCCTTTGTGTAAAAGTGCGTGCATGCAAGCAGCTACAGTATGTGTGTGTGTGTGTATTCGTTTGCCTACACATGAGTGTAGTCGGATGTACACAGGCCATTGTGTAATCTGGGCTACATCACATCAGCCTGGTTAAGGACATTTATTGGTGCTGAGAGTCCCTCTGTTCCCTGTCAGAGTAGGGCCACCTGGACAATACAGGATGAGCTGGGCAAACTGTGATTAGATTGTGTTATGAGCAGAGAGAGGAAAACAATGACATTTTTCTTGGATAAAGTGACAGCCCAGCCAGTGCAAGGGGACATCTGATAACAGAAGACAAATGTCGCTCATGTTGCCTTTTAGTTTCTTCCCAAACTTCAAGGTCAAAGACACAGTGTTGCATTAGTATTTGAGTTTCACTCCTCAATGCCACACAGCAATATGTATATACAATATACTGTATATCTAGATATATTGTAGATATCTGTATGCTCAACCAGCATCTTTAAACATCAATCTTCTAATTCAAATATTCTGTCTTTCTCTCTCTGACACACATGCACACATGCTTGAAGACTGTTCACACCAACCCACACACTGCTGCCACCCTGCTATTCCCAGCTTGTGGTTATTCCCAGACTGAGTCAGAATGGCACCATAAGCCTGTCTGTCCGTTTTATGCCAAACCTGATGTCTCCTTGTCGCACATGCCTTTGCGGAGGACTGCATACAGTAGCCATAGCTCGGTCACCGCTCACACATCCCTCCCTCCCTCTGTAATTACTTATAAGTCATATTGACAGCTGGAGGCGCACTTAGCTAGGTCAGGAAGCCATTCAAATCAAAGTGTTCCTTACGCTTTAAATAACCTTCCTCTGGCTCCCCATTGAGTCTTTCTTCACACCTTTATCATTCACCACCACGACAGTTTCCTGTGTCTGTGAACTGCTCCATCTGTTATCTCTGCATCTATAGCTTTGCCACTACAGTGTATCTGGCAACATTCACCTGGTGATGCACAAAATAACAAGACTGATAGATACTGACAATACAGTTGCATAGCAAGGGCACAACCAAGGGTACAATTGTGAGAATGTGTGAAATAATTAACAATTTCCTGATTTTCCTATTTTACCGAACAGGTGATTAGATGCATAGAGCATGAGATTAACAAAGAATTAACATTTCCAGTATTGACTTTGGCCACCTGTACTAAAAATGAATGCAGTGATGGTACTGTACCAACTAATGTATGTTATTTACCAAATTTACCATATAATTAACATGATTTCATCTGTGACAGTCTTATGTTTCTTGTTGAGGAATGAATGCATTAGGACTGTATATGCCAGCTGTATCAGTGACTGTAACCCTGCTTTAACTCTTAAATGTAATATCTATATATATGATCTTTTACAATAGCATCGGGGATGACTTGTTGATGATGCTCCAATACGCTTCAGTGTCCTAATGAAGTTGCTAATGATGCGTGCACTTGATAACTATTGACTCACATACAATTCCTTATTATACTGGACTAATTAATTCAAAACTGCATCTGTGAAAATGCAAACTATTTATCTTAATCACAAAAAAAAAAACAATTCAGAAATAAGTCATGCCTCAATGCCTTCTGCACAACACATAAGTATTGTACATTATCTGTTACTATGAAAAAAAGATATCAACTATATGCAAATGTATGTAAATGTACGAGAACAAGCTCAAACAGAGCTACACCAGGTGGACACAGCCTTAGTACAATATAATGTATAAGTATATGAGTATCATTGCAATAAATATTAGTTTTAATATCTGTAAATCATTTGGTGGTTTCCCTATTTGTTAATTGTAGTATTGTTGTATTGTCTTTAAGGTATTTGTCTTATTTTGTACATTTGTTGTACACACAGTGTACACACAGTAAAGGTGGATATAAAATGTGAAACAAATATAATCCTGATGGCAACACTTTACATTAAGTGCCCCTATTTAGCATGTATAATCAGTATAACGATATTGAATAAATGGTTTATAACACACTATAATAGTTGTAAGAAAATATAAGTGTTTATTAATGCATTTATTAACAACTGTAATTCCTCCTGTGGGCACTAGAAAGTGTAAGTGGGTGTATAAACAGATAGTGAATGACAATATAATAAAACACAGTTGTAGTAATATATAATATGTCTTCATAGGAGAAGTAAGAATTGTCAACAAATACTGTATATTAATAAAAATGTCCTTATAGCTCCGTACAACTACATTATAGCGTGTTATAAACCATTTATTAAATGCTTGTACACTGCTTATAAATGCTGAATAGGGAGGCTTTAAGTGTTGCCCTGTAAATGAGGTTGTTAGTTGATGAAACACTATGAGCTGCCACCAACAGAGGGCAGTCTGTCCACATGGCAAACACACCCTGAACTATGAACCTTGAATGTGATATGACCACTACATCATTATGGACAACTGAAATGCTGTGTCATAAATTAGGTTGTATAATGTGTTGATAGTCAAACATTTTACAGCGCGGACCAGCTGAGGGGACACTGTATGACAAATGGTACTGTTTGACGCCCGCGTGATAACAGATCATCACTATTCAAGCAACATAAAGGCAAGCTGCAGGCAGGTATGGGCGCATTGATCAAAATGTCATCACAGTCAGGCTATCTAGTAAAAACAAAGTGAACTTCTATTCCACTTTAGTGAATTTAGAGAGCTTTCACTTGGCCTTTCCTGGCTACTTTCCTGGGCTAGCATGTTCCAGGACTCAGCAGGCTCATTACTCTTTAGACAAACAGGTTTGGACATATTGAACTCAGACCCAAAACAACCCGGCTCTACCCCGCCGCTTTCCACTCTCCCGGCTCTATTTGTGATTGGGGAGTGTTTGTCTCTCTCACTCTATCTCTGGGTGTCTGTTTGCCTGACACTTGTCTGGCTTGGCCTAGTTTCTCCTTGATCTCATCAGTCAATGTGAGGACCTGTGAAGGCCATCTCCCCATCTTGCTCTGTGAATCTCTGCCAGCTCTGTGCCTGTGTCAGCAGTAAGGGACTGACTCACACCCACGCAGCCTCCAGTCTTCACTCTGGGGCCCACTGGGCAAAGGCAGCACATCTCCCCAAACAGACAGCCTCATTTGCATGCCCATAAATCACTCACAAATCTGACACCCAGCCACACAACAAGGCATGACACGGAGCCACCAAACTCAGTGTGCCAAATTGCAGTGTTATGTGATATTAGGCTCTAAGGCAAAAATAAGCTATTCATATAACCTCTCGGGTGATGATAGAGCTAATCAAGCTTGAGTAGCACTTACACACATATGGCCTATATCTGAAATCAAAGCAACTTTTACCCCCTCGCTGCATGAATGTGTCAAAAATCAGTGAATTTTTTTACTAAAAAAGACCTAAACATATGGCTGATTCACAGGGCGATGAAAGGTTGTTGCACTTTCTAAAACTTAGCTTGACTAAAGAGCTTCAAAATTATACTTCTAGTGATTAACGATTCAGCAGCCAAGGTACAGCGAGCGCACCAATAATTTGTGTGATAATGACTACTAATACGGCTCTTGTAAGGACATAGTCAAATGGGGCTCAGTGAAATATAAATAAATGAGGAGTGGCTGCTCTTGAAAATATTTTTAAACCGAGCAATGTCCCTAAATTCCCTTTCCGCACTAATCTCTGTTCATTTGCATGAAACACCAATGGCTTATTTATGTTTTATTTTGTTGTTTATTTGACAGGGAAAGTGCAATTAACATTACTACATTCAGTCACTTAAAATATAACAAATGTATTGCATGTAGAATTCATAGTGACAGCTAATTTACAGTCATTGTCCCTATGTGGGCTTTTAGATCAATTACACAATTTAAAATGAAAGTACAGGAAAAGAACAGTACAGTGTAATTCACATTATAGCGTACATCATCATAACAGCACAGACACTGGAACATAAAAGTAACTGATCATAGCGACGCTACCAAAGACCAAAGACAAGAAGAACTGTGATGCAGTAAAGTTTTATTTGGTTTAAAGATAGCTGCTGCTGAGGCGTCTGCTGTCATCCCAATACAATTTGAATGCGACTGGAAACTTGTTGGTGATGCTCAAAGGATCAAAAAAATGACATTTGAAAAACTCAACAGCGAAGTGTCTTTCTCTGGAGAACTGACAGACCTCCCTGTCAACTGTCACCGGGAACTGTTTCCTTCCAAAAGCAAAGCTTGGCAAAGCTGTCCACAGTGACGTCTGTTGATTATCCGGAGTAAACATGGGATTGTTTCTGAACAGACACTTGCTGTAGGGTATTTCCTGATGCCATTTTTCTAATGTTGTGAGTACCTTCAATATAACGACTCTGGTGGGACACTGGGGTCATGTCTTCAGTATTGTTTGTGGGGAAAGGAGAGTCGCATACAGCCCTGAGGAGGAGTTTACATTCTAAAATTACACACAAATTCTGACAAATTCTGACATTCTGATATCTTTACATCTGTCTATTTTCAGGTAAAATTTTAAATTAAATGAAGTTATTATGGTGTCAAACATTAACTGGGTTGTGGTGGGGAGAATTTGGACCCTTGACCTCAGTAATCCTAAACTCCTGCACATCTACAAGTCTTTTTCACGGAAGACATTTTGACATGTCACTGTAGGACTGTCATGTGTAGGCTGTCATGTTTTACTGGGATGCTTGAATACAACAGAGCCATTGTTAATGTTATTAGTAACATCATATAAGTGCTTTTCCTACAGTGACAAGTCAAAATGTCTGTTGTGGAAAAAGCTTTGTTGTGTTATTTTGGCGGCAAAGGTTTTAGCAACATATATTTATCAACTATCTGCAAATAAAACCAAAACTATCCGCATTCTGAGTTGGAAAATGTTATTTTTGTGATTTGTGTGAACTGACCCTTTAACTTTCCCCACAGTTGAACTTATCAACAAGTTAACAGACGTTATTTAATGGATCTGTAGCCCCATATTTCATAAGAATTTTTCACAAAAAAATAACAACAACCCGAGAACAAAACAAAAAAAGATGGTTTGTTATGGTATGACTTGACAGAATTATGTAACTATGTTTAGTCTGATGGGGGCGGGAGCGTTAGTGAAACTAAAACCATTAGTTCTGAACATTTCCTCGTGAATATTCCTTATTTTGCCTGGAATGACCTGGAACCACCCCCACAGACCCCTGTTGGATCCGGACCACACTTTGGGAACCACAGCGCGGGGCTGCTGCCACACCGCTCCCTCACCGCCCGCGGAAATATTTCGGTGCGTCGGCGAACAGACGACACAACTAGTTTCGTTTTCCTCCCTTCTTCTTCTTCTTCTTCTTCTTCTTCTTCTTCTTCTTCTTCTACCACTTGCTCATTGTGTCCGCACACAGGGGCTTCGCCGGCGGTGAGCGTGGAGTGGGAGAGGAATAATCCCTTTCCGTACCCGGTCGCGTCGGTTCTCCTTCAGTGCGCGCTTCTCTCTCCCTCCCTCCCTTCCTCGCTCGCTCTCCTTTCCTCTCCTCCCTCCGTACAACATCCCAGTTTTCAAACGCGATGACAGTCAAGGCGAACGCGTGAGCGGATCCCACAGGTGTGTTGCTGCCAACTGAGCCGCGGCTCCTGGAGACTCACACACACACACACACACACACCTGGAGATTACCATGTGACTCGGCACCTGGGCGTGGAGAAAGTCTCCGATATTGTAACCAGAGACTCTTTTGTTGAGGAGTTGCCCGGGTCGCCTTTCAACAGGAATTGACAAATCGGTCAACCAAGTAGCCCGTGTTTTCTACGGAATAGTGCCTTCCCGAAACCCTCCACAGACCGTGTGAGGAGAGTAAAATGTGAACTTGGTCACGGACTTCTTTCTTTTTTTTTATTATTTCACCAAAGGAGGGAATTTTCTTCAATATCGGGACTGTTCGCGTGTGTGCAACTACTCTCTTCGCTCTTTTTCCTCCAAGGTGAGTTCCGGGAAAGCTGCTGAATCCCGTCAAAGTGGGCTTGGGACTGTTTGTGTCAGCATTTAACCTTTGTATCAATTTCAAACCCTGGTACATGTGAGCACCAAGTTTTTATAGCCTATTATACGCCCTATCGATATGGCATAGGAAGCGTAAAGCGCACCCAGCCCCTAATAACATAACGCTGCACGTTCCTGTTTTATTTATCGTGTTTTATAGTGCCATTCCGAAGTATTGCATATCCTAAAGAATATACTGCAAACAAACACGTTTTCCGAACAGCCAAAGCATCATAACAACCATGAAATGCTTTGGAAAGACTGTGCAGCTTTCTTCAAAAAATCTACAGCAGTGCTATTGTACAGGGATTATGAAATGTGTCATTGAAACGCTTGTTAGTTGTACTCATGGGTGCAAAGTTGTTCTACTGTTAAACTCAACAGCTGTGTTTATGTGTGTGTGTGGAGAGAGAGAGAAAAAAAGCTCCAGCTCTTCCCCAAAACCATGCATTTTATCTCAGGATCACAGCATCTGCCCGGTCACCTCACAAGGAGCCGTCTGTCCCACATTCACAGGCAATTTCAGTGAGAAATGGCCATGTGGGCTGTGTTCCTCACCTCTGGACAGTGGGCTGTACATCAACGGCTGAGAGGACAGAAGTAGTAGTGAGCATTGCCTCTTGTTTGTTTTTTCTTTTTCCTCACGCCCCCCCCCCCCNTCTTTCTTGTCTCACTTGTGGAGAACAAGGAGACAGAAGCACTATTCATGTCCCTGTTGAATCTCCTGTGCAGTTCTGTCAGTCTGGATCTCTCAGTCCCTGGCGCTGCCCTCAACAGACCACTGTACTTCCTTGTTGTCTTTCTAAATCGTCCTTTTATTCGCAGCCCCTGCCCTCTTCCGCCCCTCGTGCACAGACCTACTGTACATGGGATGCTCCATCTCCTGGGGATTATTCCTATTAAATAACATTACACAAGCAGTCTCATAGAGCGAATGGATTAGTGCGGGATGGGGGGCACGTGGAGGCAGGAAAAGCGGCTGCTGGTGGTAGTGGTGGTGGCTGGAAGGGGGTTAGAGCAGGGGGTCAGCCTCCAGTCTCCTGACTGAGCGGGGATGGTTTTCCAATAGATGCCATCTGCTCACATGGACACACACAAGCAATTGAAAACCAAGCTGCTTCCTTGTCTCTTCCCCTCTTTCCACCATCCCTCTCTCTCTCTCGTCCCTCTTTCTCTGTCTCACAATGCTTCATTCAGGGTTTATCTCCTCCACTCTGAATAAATAGAGACACCTTATCTGCGCAGAGGAGAGTGGTGATAAATGTTTTCTCCTGCTCCCCGCAAGGGTGAAAAAGACAAGCGTACCGCGCTTCTTCATCATAGATGCTCTTTTCAGGGCAAGTGAATAGGAGACATTTCTCATTCAGGTCATGTTGGTGTTTCAGGATTCTGCAAAACAATCCCAAAAGCCGGATGCAAGCTCATACTCTGTAATACAAGGGAAACAGAGAAAATAACAAACAACGCAGGCATTTCCATGAGTCCCTCTTTTTTTTTTTGGTAATAGGCTGCTGGCTCTGGAAATGAAACTTTGTGGTGAGGTCCACTCTGACTATTTTTGGATCCAGTAAAATAGCCTCTGACCAACTGAGAAACTGAGGTGGTGAGCACTCAGCTGTTAAGCTCCTACATGTTTTGGGTGAGCTAAAGTTCATCCTGTCCTATTTAGTGCTACACAGCTTTCTCAGATACTTTTAAACCATGTCGTCTCCTGGAAGCACGCGCCCACATTTCAGAAAGCATTGCAATATTTTTGAGGTCAAATGAATTTGAACTCGTCCCCAGTCTCTTTTGTTTCCTTTGCATTGGATTACTGACTTCTGTCATTTTCATTTTGAAAATAAAACCATAATCCTCGGAAGCAACAAGCAATCCCATGCCTCCTGTCTGCAGCCTACAAACAGAAAAACGGCACAGAAAAAACGGATACATGAATAGTGCGTGTGCCATTGATTCATTGCAAGTGGCTCATTTTAAATTACTAGTTAATCTCCTTTTTTTTCTGTCCCTACTAAAAACAGAATGTAATCTAAATCATTATCATATTGAAATATCTGTTAGAGCTACTTTCACTTTAAAAAGCTGACTGTTAAGTGCTGTTTGACCAACATTTCCCTGCTGCAGAATGGACTTTGTAAACTTATTGGTCATAAAACAGGTGTACGCACATGAGAAAGACCCATATGCATTACCTTGTTCCTCTAGCTTATCTAAAGTACACATAGACTTCAGGGGAGTGGGGGCAGATGCGTGAAGGGCGTGTCAGCTTGGCATTAGACTGCTGAAGAATCTGGGGAATACAGATTTCCTTCAGATTGGAGATAGGCTCGTCTTTTCATGTCTGAGGATTATCCTATGATGAAGGGACGTCATGCGGAGGTGGATTTCTGATCTTGTCTCAGCCGGGTTTTACAGCTGCCCCCCCTTGCCCTTGGACTTCATGGCCTTGTCCTAAACTATCCCCTTAACAGCTTTCCTTTCTTTCCCCCCGCCCCCTCGCTCCGATGTGGCGTTGTTCGTGCTTCACACGCCAAACCCTCGCCACCCTCGCCACTCAACACTTCTCCCCTTCTATGTGCTTGAAATCGGAGATAACAAAGCGGATGTATGACAGACCTGCGAGGTGTGATCATGCAAATTCTCATGCTTACTCCCCCAGCAGCAGGCTATGAGGATGGGCTCTGTGGTAGAAGATAGCAGCCTTGGCACTGCTCTGCACTCCCCATCACCCTCAACCCACCACCTCATGCAGCTTTAAGTTCACTTCAATCCAGAGTTAAACCTGGTCTGTCTGCGGGCTTCCAAGCCAAGCACTTCAGCCCCAGATATTATGGTCAAGTCGAGCTCTGCAGGGTGCACTTTTACCTCTAAAACAACCTTGACACTTTCTCACCCCACACTGTCTTTCATCCCATGTCCATGACCGACCACACCATGCACTCAACCCATCATGGCTTACCTTCGTCTCCACGCCGCTGCCAGCTCATGCTGGGGTTTTCCCCCCGCTGCTGCTGCCCGCACCGCTTTTCTTCTGCCCTCACTTCTACCTTTAGCCATTGTGAGTCTTCCCTGCGCTGTCAGTGCTTGGAGCATGAGTAAGAGGAACATGATGAATATTGTGAACATGCTCACACTCCTGAAAGAGATAAATGATTCACGTGGGGAGGGAGCTGCCTTAATTGCTCGGTTGAGAGGTCGTGGGCAGGATGTTCTGCCCGAGAACTGAGACATCCTAATATTTAAAAAAATATAAGAGAGAGCAGATAGGAAGATGGTTGACGTGATATGAGGTTTAGAGAGGTAAGCAGCTACCCAGAGGAAACCCTGGTCTTCATTGCTGTTCAAAAAGCATTTTGGGTGGTGTTTCCTGTCAGCAGCCTTGAGGTTGCATACCTGAGGTCTGAACGCCTGTGATGGATACACAATACAGACATCTGCCTCAGTCTCCCTCCCCTCAACCACTTCCCCATGGCAGCTGAACTGACAGGCTGACACAGACACATAGTATCGCAGAGGCTTTTGATGCTACCTGCTCACTGGAGGCATGTCAACTGGCTCACCTTCTCAGGCCACTGGCAAAAGTTCACACCCAGCCAGGCTTTTTAGCCTGACACCACAGAAGCAGGTATCTGAGAACTCATCAGCAATGATGAGAGTGAGGGGGTCACCTTGATTCCTATCCTGGGAAATCTTAATCGGATGCTTTCTTCTCAAGGCTTGTATTGGCGGGAGAAAAGAGAGCAGGAAGCTAAATTATTTTTTTTCACTTTTTGCTTTGGTAATTGAGTCTGGCACGTATTGCTATCAAAATGCTATCCGTTTAAACACTTCAGAGGGAAGTTGGTCTTGCCTGCTTCAATCAGTATAATGTGACGGGCGATGTTTAGTCCAGCTCCCTTGCTTTATGATGAAAAGACGACCCACAGATCTCTCAGACTTTGACATATCAAAGATGAGTCGATGCTTCATTTCTGTGCAAATTGAGGGTGCCTGTGCAGGATTTGGCTGCTTGCTGATATATCTTTCTCAGAGAGATTTGGGTTTTGAAATGGACTTAGGCTCACAGTAGCTGAGTAATAATGGGGACTGTGTAGAGCCACTTATTCCACCTGTAATGCATTTCCACTGCACTTTGTTCATGACTGAGAGTTGCTCCATGTTGAGTGCCATTTAATCCTAGCTAAGGCACCAGAGGGTGCAATTCATTTTTATCCATGTGAGCCATTTCACAGTTAATCCTCAAACTGACCAATTTACTCCTGCCAAGATCATTTTTAATTATCACCTCTACTTTACAGCTAATATGACGTCCAGCTGGTTTATGTTAATATGATAGTTGCCGTCAAGTATTGGCTCTTTTTTTTAATTTTTTGCATGCACACTGGGCGATTAATTATGAAGTACTGGATGTGAGCCTCAGCCAGGACTGGTGGGTGACAGATGCATGAGGGGTCAGCGCACTGGCAGCAGCTGGAGATGAAGGTCACACCAACCTGAGAGAGCAAAGGGGGATGATAATGTGGCAAACTGAGGAAGACACAGAGGGATGATCTGTGCAAGTGTAACTTTATAGAAGAGATGAATGATCCTCATGGATCCGGGAAGTAACTCACTTGCAGAGTCTGAATGATGCCGCTTTAAAAAAATACACATATGCTTCATTGTGTCTCGACCAGACTCAACCCTTTGTTGGCATGAACAACTAACTGGAAAAATATTAAAATGTAAATGTTTATCTCTTGAATTTCCCTATTGCAAGCAACTGCTATTTATTTATGTCCTGCTCTACATTTTTACATATTTAAAACAAATTTAATACTAGATGACCTGCCAGGTATTTGCGTATTAGAGTCCCTGATTTACAATTTTAAGTGCTATGAAATCTTGAATCCTCTGAAAACATAACGGTTGCTTTGTGTTTGCACCTCATTTAGTTTGATTTAAAGGAAGATTTTTGGAAAATGTAATTTTAGATTTTTTTATTTTTTATTTTTTTATAAGTTAATTGAAAAAAAACCTTTGGATTTAACAACATTTAAAAACAGTAACATAAAATCTTTAGGCAGAATGTGCTCTAAAATAGCAATAGCGACATTCGATGTTGAGGAAACGTATGCTGTCCTTATTATCTCTGACATCTGCTGAAATCTGCTGGCAGCTGGAAGTGGACATGGGGATGGCAGCACTGCTGGTGGTTGGGTGTCTGTCTCTTGGTTGTCTCTTTCAATCAAAACTAGAAATCAGGCAAGTTTTTTTGCGGTGGAAAGATGAGATGTTCTTCTTTCCTTCTACCTGTGCTTGTCAGTGTGAAGCCTGCAGGCCTCTTTTATTACTCAATTGTTGTCGTGCATTATGTCTTAAAAATGAAATCTAAAGTTGAACCAATGAAATAAAAACGTGAAGTTCACATGTAACTGTATTTGAAATTCTTCTCATTCAGCTGCACATTACACAAACAGGCAGTTTATATGCATCTATACTTCTTCTATAGTGTCCAGATCTACATTGACAATCTGTATTATCAAGCTGGGATAATACAGTGTGTATACATATATATATATATATATATATATATATATATATATAAGCTGCCTTTATTACAGTTCATAATGAAATGGTGTTATGAAAATGAAATCATTTCTTTGTCAGTATCATGTCCTTGTCTCTGTTAAATGAGGTGGGTATCGTGGCCTTTCAGTAGCCTATGATCCAAGAGGGACCTATTAAAATCTGTTCATACAGCAATTGTTAAAGTTACTGAGAATCTAGTTAAATGCCACTGGCTCTGTTGCTTCTCATCTGTAAACTGACAGACCGTTTTACTGTGGCAGTAGTCTCGGCAGCAATAATACTGCCAAAGATACTGCCTTAACCTTAGAGACTGACATTTTGCAGTGACCACTGGTCGCTAAAATTTGTGGTTGCTAATGTCTGAGGTGGGATTTTCTAAGGTAGCAGTAATGTTTTGTAAGATAAGTTGAGGTTTTTTTATTTTATTGATCCCCATGGGGAAATTAGTTGCCCAGTGCAGTGGCCGAAGATGAATAGAATATAAGCACAAAAACAAATAAACTCTGCAGTTAAAATAGCAAACATAGGCATAAACTGCAGATATGTAATAAAACTGTGAAAATACAGTCTGGAGGTGAGCTTTGTCACATTTTGTTGCTTTGTTTTTGGGAGAGCGGGTTCATGTCGGGCATTAGTATGAGTCAGGCATTTATTTTGGCTTTGACCTTGTTGCGCTGGGGCATTGTGGTGGACTAAAGGCAGACCTGGGTTAGTGTGCACCTCTCTGGCTTGGTCGTGATCTACAGGAATGTCAGTTATGCCTGATCAGCCAACCATGACCCTTGTGCTGGAGCAGTGTGGAAGTACCCATTGCCCTCGTGTTTATAACTTCCTGTTTATGTACGACTCCATCTCTGAACATACTTTCTAGTTCCCTTTATCATCAGAACAGAGTCTCTTTTTATCCATTCTCTTGTGCTCCATAACTTTTTTTTTTTTTCAGTTGAATCATATTTTTTTTTTCAGCTTTATTCTTTGTCTTTCTTACTCTGTGTGTCTGTAGTCTACGTGGATATTAATCCTGGTGCTTCAAACCTGCCTGGGGCTCTGAGCTGTCCTCTGAAATGCAGATCTGTGGAGGTGTCATCATAGCTCTATGTCTTGGGTGTCTGCGCTTGCCCCCCAGCCTCACTCTCCTATTCAGGCAGCCATGATGGCATGCATTATTCCTCACTGACTCATCTGGGCAGCCTCAAAGCTGCCCAGTTTTGGTTTCCCCTGTTAACTTTTTCAGCAAAAAAGGAAGTTGTTAGATATTTTATGCTGGTGTCTGCAAATCACGTAGACATGGTATTTGCATTTTTCTGCCCTCTCCCTTCTCTTCCCTAATCTGTACACAGTTGGTCAGACATGTGATGGTCACGCAGATAACTTGCGCTTCTTGCGCGGTTTATTTTTGTCCTGTGACACTCCGTTTCCCAGTATTCCCCTTTTTCACAGATCTGTGTTTACAGTTGCTCCACACTGGGTTTTCCGCCTCTAACTAAAGCAAATGATAGGCCTAGGAGAAATGACATCAGAGTCGCAGCCACATGCCCCTGTAAGAATGCCTAAATATTTACAGGCCCTCATAACACATGCTAGCCTACCACTCAGCCTCCCATTTGTTCAGCCTGTAAGTTTTTAAACTCAGCCCTGTGGTCGCTTCCTTCTGCTGCAGCTACATCTATTCTACGTCCTGTCTGGGCCTATCCCACGTCATTGATCCCTCTGTGAAGCTGGGCTCTTTAATTACAGTCATTAGCCGGAGTAGATCTGCTGCTGGGGTTAGAGAACCTTATTACCAAGACCTTGTCTCTTTCCTCCCCACACAGCGAACAGCCTAATGCTGCTCGCTAGTGCGTTCTCTGAAAATAAGCTGCAGTTACAATGTTTACAGAAAACACGTTGCCAAATTGGATCCCCAAATCACACAAGTCTCACCAGGAGACATTTTCCCCTTCTACTTTCATCCTCTTTCAATTGGATATGGAAGAGAAGTGTGCAGCATTCCAATAACAGATTGAAGCAAAGCGGGGTGTAAGAGGCCATGTCAGTGTGGCGTTGCTTGTTTACTGATGGACCGGTGCCGACTGGTGGCGTGACCAGGCCAGAGTAGCCATTTATCCCCCACACCAGACCTCCATTAACATCTCTCTGTAGTCCACCCTGTTGAGAGCTACAGTACACTTCCACTGACATGTCTGTCCTCCTCCTCCCTTAGCTAGCGTTTTTATTTTTAACCAGGTTCTGTTCTGTTTCACTCCCAGTCCCTGTTTTTGTCTGCCGTCAGGATGTCATCTCGCATTCCTCTGTGTCTGTCGTTTAATTAGTCATATGGAGTTGGTCTCCTCTTTGGGTAATGGAAAAAATTAACTCACATCTCGGTCCCACTGGGTTCTTATGTGTCTCTCCACCTTCCGACTTGAAAACAAAACATTAACCCCCTTGAGCAGCCTGCTAAAACCCACACATCTGTTCTGCACATAAGACATAAACAAAACAAGTCCTAATTATCAAAAACCAGCGAGATTATTAAATATGGTGTAATTCCAATGATGAAGTGTCTGTATGGGAAATCTGATTAGACCGGATTAAAGTGACTTGGTATTTCATCTATGTCTGCAGTGTTGTTATCCACAGGATCTAAGTGCTGGTCATAGTGTCCATGAAATACTGATATCTGTATTGTGGTGCCACAGCGTGTGACCATAAAGCTGTGAGTATTTTTATCTTATCAGTGAGGTAGCATTTGAGACGCTAGTGATGGTGATGGGTCCTTACTGTAAAAAGCTCAGGCATAGAGCAGCGTGACCTGGCTACAGAGTGTTTTTGGATGAACTAGGTTAAGCTTTGGAAAAACTGATGTAGTGCGAAAAAAAACGTTCGGTCACGCTGTCCAGTTCCTCATGCTGTGGATCACCATTAAGGAAGTGTTGAAAGGTTTCTCTGGGTTAAAATGGGCTTTTAGGTGCCACAGCTTTATGACAGAATATAGTCCTACCTTTGTTGAATGGCATGCACCTCGTGTGGGCTGATGTTGGTGTTAGTTACGGAACCCAAGCTAAGCGAGCCCCTGTATTTCAGTTCATTATTGGCAGCAGCAGACCACCCGTGTAGCACAGACAAATAAAAATCCCATTTCCTCTCTTTCCATTGGTGGTATTAAGAGCTGAGGACTGTGCCTTTGCCTGAGTGCCAATGAAAAAGCCACTCAGTGTGTGAGCAGTTAAAGCTCTCTCAGCGCAGCGAGGGTGAGGCCTTCCTTCTGTATGCATTACCCCAGCCAGCTTGATCGATTCACTGTTTGCTCTGTCTTGTCTAAGCGCGAGCTCACACTGCCCACTCCGCCCACAGAAAATAATTCGGACTTCGACCAGAGCAACCTGCTTTCCCCCTGGGCTTCCCCGGCATACATGCGCACATACACAGACACACGAATGTATATATGTACAGTGAGTCCACACACAGTCTGTCTTTCAGCCTAAGGGAGCTGGACAGCCCAGGCATGGATCCATGAATTCCTCATAACACAATCTGTTGGCTGATCAATAATTCAATTCTATCTGTGAGCAAGCATGTCTGCATCCAATCTCACCTGCACCTCCCTCGGCCTTTTCTTAACAAGGTGGGTGTTGTGTCCTTGAGCTTGGATCGGCTTATGTCTGTGTGGTTCTGTGTGTCCTTGTGTGTGCTGATTAGTTTGCTTTAGTTAGTTCTCAGGCAGTTCTTGTTCTAGTCCATCGTTGTGTATCCACTTCCCCTGTGCATGTGTGTACACGCATGAGAGCCCTCGGCCATCGTGGATTACAGGGCGTTCATTATTTCGACTGTGTACATCACTCGTGTCTTTGTGTCCACAGCAGTGTGTGGATGTGAAAGTGTCCATCTACAGTTGGCAAAGATGATGTGTGTGTGTGTGTGTATGTGTGTGTCTGAGCTTATGCATGATCTGTCTCTCCCTCCAGGCAGCTAGTCGAATCAAAGGCATGGATCTCATTAAAAGGTATAGAGCCTGTGGAGAGGTCAGCGGCTAAGTTCTCTGATTAGTGGGCTCCGGCGGGCTGCCTGGGTGCTGTGGCGGCGAGGGGGTCCCCTCATCAACATGCCTCTAATCCCTCTCCAGCCCACACCTGGGGGGCAGTCTGCCCAACACTCTTTCTCACCTCAGGCCTCTGCCCGATCTGACAGGGTCAAGGACAGCACACAGGGGCACGGATTTACCCCCAGTCCCCGTCGTCTGGCCCTCTCCGTTTCTCTTACTTTTTATCACGGCCTAATGGGCTGCCTACTTCCAGTTCTGTTTTTATCCCTCTTTGAGTGTTTTATCAAAGGCCACATTCAGTTTCCATCCCAGTGACAGCCTCTCTCGCTGCATATCAAGCTGCACCAATAGCCCGACGAGCAGCTTTCTGGGTCGTTAGTAACTCGTTCCAGGGCCCGGACTCCTATCAAAGCCGGCGACCATGAACCAGGAATGACTTTCAGCCAAGGGCAAAGTGTGCGTGTGTGACTGTGAGTTAGAGAGACAGGACGCTTCTGAAGGTTGCCTGACTTTGGACAGTTTCTCCCTTTCCTCTGAATGGTGTTTCTCTTTACTCTCGCTGTCTCGTCCCCTGTGTGCCTCTCAGTTTAATGCCCTTCCAGATAAAACAACGCCAGTAAACTTCCTCTTTGTTTCTCTCTCTCCTTCTCTCACTGATAACCACGCTATCTAAAAGTAGGCCCTGGCAGCACTCCCTGTCTATTCACTCCCCCCACTCCACCCCTCACCTCCCCTTCCTCTCTCCCGCTATGTTAGGGTGCATTGTATGTAATCTGTAGATGGGGGGGGAAAGGGTGTGTTTTTTTTGTTTTTTTTTCCTTTTCTTTTCCGGACCCGCCAGAGGAGGAGGCAGCGGGAGCAATTGCGGGTGGAGGGGACTGCCGCGTATCTGCTGACTGTCACTTCCATTAAGTGTGCTGTCCTCAACTGCCTCCCCTATATGCCCAGACCAGGCTCTCAGTAAGCCAAGGTCCCCTTTTGTTCAGTGTCCAACCTTTCTAATCCACAAACCGTTCAGTCCACAGATATGTTGTAGTAATTACAGGGCACTTTTTTCTCTAAACTTTTCCTACATGAGGATTTAGATCATTTTTGAGGCTTATTTTTGTTGCTATACAGAGTTTGTCAGAGTTGAGGCTTTTTTTATATATATATCTGTTGGTGTAAGGTTTTGGCATCAATTTCCCCTGAGAGCAGAGAGGGATGAAATCACAATAGTCCACACACTGCTTCATAGCTTCCACTGCCTCTCCCTGCTCCCAGTCTCTGTCTCTCTCAGGCTCAATCAATTAATAAAGCTTGACATTTATTGGAGAAAACAAATAAAACTGCTTGGTTTGGAGATTGTCCTGTATGCAAACCACTCTCCCATTTTTGTGTTTGTTTACATATCATTGAACGTCCTGATCCCCGGACAACAGCACGCTGCCAAAAACATAGGCCTCAAAGGAATTCAGTTTAACGCTGTGCAAGTGCCTTTTCTAAAGGGCAGTGCTGCGCCTCTGGTTGTCAAAGTCTGTTTAGCAGAATAATCAGTGCTTTAATTAACAAAAGTCAGTTCAGAATATCAATTATAGTTTTCCTTTATCTGCAGTCATGTCACACCAAGAAACAATTATGACTGATTGGGAGTTTCTATTGTCTTTTGCTGGTGAAAATTAGTTAATTTTTGCTTATAAATCACTCTTTTTTTTCCCATAAATAACTTCCCCCTCCTGCCCTCCGCTCTCATTTGCGATTTCTTTTTCCTTTTTTTATATTAATGAGTGGCCTTAAGCCCCCCCCACCCCCTATCATGAGTTTGAGTGTGTTCTGTTGAAGAGAGAGGGCAGTGTGTTTTCCATTCAGAGAGCCTTAGGGGCCCGCTAGCATTTTCCCTCAGTCTCATCCCAGTCCAGACACGCTCCTCGCTGTGGTATGACAAACATCTCCACGGCGCTCGCTCAAACTAGAGCTGAGCCTTGATGGCACACAATCACCCCCACGCGCACAAACTTTATTCAGTCACACTTTCATACACATTCACAGTCTTCAACTCTTTCCCCTGCTTTCTGTTTATCTTTCTCTCATTGTCAAACACTCTCACACAAACACACTCCCGACTCTCAGAATACCAGGCTCTGGGATTCCTCTTCTTCGCTGGCTGGGGTAATGACATGGTTATGGCCCTCACTGCGGTCGCTGTGAAACAACAGATCCGCTTCACAACCACACCTCTCTGTCTGTCTGTGTGGGGTGATGGAGTGTGTGTTGTCGTCTGGAGGTGTGCCATCAGCCCACAGTCACACTGTCATCACCCTTAGCCTCCCGTAGCAGACAATGTTTTGTTTCACCTCATCTCTTTTCTATTTCATCCCTTATTTCTTTTGTGTCTGATTGAAACAGTCCTCTTGTTTTCACTTCTTCCCCATGTTTGGAAATAATTTGTCATGCTTGATTGTCACTGAGACATGACCAGAGTTTGGTTCTCTTCCAGTTACTGCAGAGTTGTTTGCATTTGCCGGTTGGCCCGTCCAGAGTGGGGAAAGGGTGCAGTGGAGCCAATTATAGCAATGGGTTTTGTGCGCAGTAAGCGTAGCGTGGCGGTAGTGGGTGAGATGGGTTTTTAATGGGACTGAGACACAGTCACAGATGTAAAGGCTTGTTGTTTTTGGTGATTGCGATGGTCAGTATGTGATAGGTGGGCCAGCAGAGTGCAGTCCACTCGAATCTGTGACTGATTGTTAAGATCAAGCACCACTCACAGACAGATGGTTTCCCACCAGTATTTTAAATCAGCTTTTTGTTCCACGGATTTATAATTGAAATGAGAGTCACATTGCAAGATTTTTTTTGTAAAACCCAAAACACAATAAAAGGCCTGTGCTGTTGGGGTTAAGTGCCTGTGCCTCCATCCGTTTGTCACATTGCTCACAAGCTTTGTTTGGTAGTTAAATCCAAACGCTAAGTGGAAAAAGAGAATTAAATAACCCTGAGTTTTCATTTCCCACACTCATAATTGATGTGCTGGTTGTTTGCTTATTCGCAGTGGGGGTTGAAAGCAAAGCATCCCCTACAAAGTATTCTTCGGATGTTATCTCTTGAGTAATAAAGTGTCCCTTCTTCCCTGTCTTTGGAGCCAGTGTGTGATCCTGCGTCTGGCTAGGGGCTGTACGGTAAATGATATGGCTAGGGCCATTAGCTAGATCTTTGTCTGTTCATACTGCTGGCTCCTCCTGATAGCTAAAGTGTTTTCTCCTTATTAACCATACTGTCATATGCTCTTTTGTAAGGATGCACATTAATCTAAATGCACGCCAGTACATTAACATTCTTTACAGCAGCTCACATTGAACCGCAAGAGGCTTGATCAACTAAGAAATGAATGAGAGAATGCCAGTGCACTAGTTTTTGCTTAGCTCAGTGTAGACTATCGAAGAAGTGATTTGTATTCGTGCTGCCTTGCGGTCCCCTGCCCTGTTTTGCAGTAGCCAATCTGGACAAGGGGTTGTTATCAGAGGGCCTGAATGAAACAGCTGCCTAGCACTCTTCACCACGGCTCCGTTCAAGTCCTTCTACGCCTTTGAAAATGTCGTGTTCTGCCCGTTGTGTCAGACACACTGCTCGCTAATGGCTCCTGGCTCTGATCCAACCTTATCCCACATTCTGAACCTGGCTTTGGTTGCATCAGGCCCCTCTCAGAACTAGGAGACTTACCTGGATCACACCAGCCAGTGGCCAGCTTCTGCCAGGGAAACGGTTTTCCACAGTGGTTGAGGCATTTAGAGGATAAGCCCTACCCCATGGACTGCTCTGAGAGGGGATGGCTAGCACCTGCCACTGCTAACACACTAATATTTAGCGACAAAAGGGTTTCAGCAAAGCCCTGTGGGTAAGCCACACCAGATTTTTCACTTCACAAACTAGCCTAGTCACATTGAAATGGCTTTTCCTACTGTTTTGGCTCTGCCCTCTCCCTGCCCTTGACTCGGGGAACTGCTATTGAAATCAAGTGCACGTACAGACTTGTCAGCTCCACATAGCCACTAGCAGCTAGTCTAAGTACATCACCCTTATCTGTGATGTCACTTGCTTCCTCCCCTGTCCATGCTTGTCTGAGCCAGGTCATAAGCCACCCCCCCTCTCTAGACCTGTCTGTTCGGCTGTAATGCAGCCTAAGCCTTTTGTTGAGAAGGGCATTAGCCTATATTTGTGGGCATGGCCGCTTTGTCATCCAGACCTGGGAATGGCTGCTCCAGATGGGTGATTAGTCACTACTGTGTGTATGGGCCTTTGAGAGACTGTGAGAGATGTGCTGGTGTGTGTTTGTGACCTGAGATCGGTGTGATTACAAGAAGATGAGGGCGACAGCCTAAATGAAGATAAAACACGGGTGCTTGTGTTGTTTCATGTCATGCTATTCTGTACGTGTATGTGTGCACGGATGTGTGGTTCTGTGTGTTTATCATCTAATAGCACTCACATCCCCAATCCAATCTCATCTCTGGCTCTGACTCGGCTAGCTGGGCTTCCATCAGTGATTTGGAGTGCAGCTCTCATGCCTGTAGGCTACTATAATGATAGCTTTTGCAAAAAAAGCCCAGCTGTTTGCTCACAAAGTATGAGAACGAGAAGTGGAGAGGAGGAGGAGGAGAAGGAGGAGGAGGAAGAAGAGGAGGAGGATGAAAGTGTCACCAGCCCTCTATTGTACAGCTGCAGTCTCATACAATTTCACGAAGCAGACCTAACAAAAGCAAGAACACGTGCACCATGAAAGATTAATTGGTTGCTGTTAGCTCTAACTCTCATCATCACCTGCAGCAGAGAAGGTAGGGAATACAGAAAAGAAACGTGTTGCCTGGTGTTGGCGAGGATAATAAGGCACCAGGGGGAAAGGCGTTTTTCTCTTTCTGGCCGCTGGCTGACAAAAAGTTTCCGAAGTCAAGCACACCAAAGTTAGAAATCGAAGCTGAGACGCTGTTGTTTTGTGTTTACCTGGTCTAGTTAGCACGGTGACGGCTCATCAGCTGCCGCTGATTGCACTGTGGACATGGTTAACAGCCCATTTAGAGGTTGTGTGGGTGTATGTCTGCATGCATGTGTATAAGCGTGCATACAAGTGAACAAGTGTGTAACATTGTGTGTGTGTGTGTGTGGTACACCACTGTCCAGACACATCTGCCTGGCTTTAATTAGTTTTGCCTGGCACAGGGACCCACCAGTCTCTCTGGTGTTTAATAACAGCCTAGACAGTGGGCATTTATCAAGGTCTGAATACAGCTGAAGGATCGTGCATTCATTTGGCCAAAATCACTTTAAAGTGATTATGTTCTTTTTATTTTCTGAAGCTAGTTGTAAAGAAGCTCCTGTTTTGCCTGCGTGCTGAGGCATGTTGAAACACAAATCCTCTCTGCCGCGCATATTTTGGCTCCCTTTCAGTTCCTCCCCCTTTCCTCTCTTCTCACTTTTATTTTTTCGTCAGTCATTGTATTAATATGTCATGTGTCTGACCCAAATTTCCAGGTCCTTGAATGCTTCCAGGGCTCTTCCTCTGCCTTGTCCCCCCTGCTCTTTTTGATCAGCCATCGTGGTGAGAAGTATCCCAGGCAGAGAGACGGGGGCTATGTTTCGTTGTCTACTCAGTCAGAATCAGCAAGCGGTCCTCGGGAGCAAACAGACCCACTCTAAATGCCCCCTCCTTCAAAGTGTCTCTGTCCTCCCGTCTCCTGACTGCAGTGGTTTCTAATCAGGGCAGGAGATTTTCGCTGATGAACCAATATGAGCTGACAGACACCCTCCCCTCCCTTAACCTATCCTCTCCCTCTTCTTCCCCTCCATCCCTTCACATCTGTGAATGTTACCTGACGAGACTCATTTGTCAACCCCCTCCCCAACCCTTCTCTTTCCGTCTGCTTGCCCCAGCCACCTGATCCCTCCCTCCTGTTGTTCCGCCAGTGCCAACAGAGCTGAAGAGTCTGCTGTGTGTGTGTTTGAGTGGGCGGGGAGTCTGAAGAGACAGAAACTAAACTGAGCAGAGCCGAGGTGCATACAGGTGCAGCTCCTCTTGCCGCCCGAGGGATAGCTGTCAAAGTCTCTTCAATTTGGCCTTCTTCCTTCATGTCATCCCCACTGTGGCCTTTGTATGTCTCACTCTAGTCTTACTCCGGTCTAGCTAAACACTCTTTCAGGACAGGGTGGCCCCAAGAGGCGTAGTACCCACAGGGAGCATCCCTCCGGCTGTTGCTCCAGCTGTTGCTCTTCATCAGTCTTCAACTTCTGTGCTTTTGTATTGTATGGATATTGTTTTTGTTATTATCTCTGACTTACTACAAGGACAATTTCCCCATAAGGGATAATAAAGATTTCTACTACTACTGTGATATATTGCATGCCAGAAGGGCCGAAAAAAAGATGGTGAGGAATTCAAAAGCAGCAGGAGCAGCAGCTAACGTTGCCCCCGAGCTCCTCTTGCAAGCTGAGTGAATGCAAATGGACTTTTTTAAATAAAGCAGAGTTCCCCAGCCGTAATAGTCTGCATGTCTAGCACAATGCTGCATAGCCCCATATCCCCTCATTCAATTCCACAGCAACTTCCTTTTTGGGTGGGATTGGCTGTCTCATTCCTTCCTCTGTCAGCTCACTAGAGGAGATTGCTTTGATTTTGGGGCAGACTTGACCAGATTAAATGGAGTCGGTCCGGGCCGCTTGGACGGGTGGCTCCCAGCCATCATCTCATTTGTGTTTCTCATTGTCGCTTGCAGCTCCCCTCCATTTTTGTTCTCTCCCCTTCCCTTTGTTTGCCTCACGCTTCTGCTCAGTATCTGGCCAACGATTGATAAGACCCAATCCCTGACAATGCTTGGCGTGCTGCACAGGATCGGTGGTGATGGCGCTCGTGCATTGTGGCGAGTGTGTGTGTCTCTGTTCAGGCTTTAGGAAGGAGATGGGATGCGGCTCACGTCATTGTTTATCTACCTTTCCACTTCCAGATGGCGCTCAGTAGAAAGAATGTGCTTCTTGACACGCTCTCTCTTTCTCTCCCTCTCTCTTTCCTCACTCCTTCCCTTTCAACGCCATCTCTCCTGTGGCTCACTCCGGTATACGGACTGGGTTTCAGGTCCAGAACGCGCAGCATGAGGTGAGGGGGAAGGTGGTGAGAAAGCCAGGAAGGCAGACTGAGACTTGAGAGGGAGCCCTGGAAAGTCAGGTGGTAGTCTCTGAGTGTAGCCATGTGTGTGCGTGTCAAGACTCAGTGTGAGAACATATGTGCTAGTGATTGTACCTCTGAGATTGCAGCACTTTTCCATCTCTTCACAAGTATTTGTGAATTTGAATCACAATGCACGAGTGCACTAGTACGACAACACATTTGAAACACTTGACACATTTTTCTCATTTTTTTCGAGGTCATTGAATCATAAAAATCTCGTCTCGGGCAACAATTGAGTCTGCCGGCCCTGGCCCTCTTGGCCGTCTGGATTGATGGACGGTCAATTCCAGCAGCGGGAGATAATCACAGCGTGTCAGCCTCCACCGATCCAAACTCTTATCTGTGTCTGCCCACTGCCAGCATGCCACAAATGACCACAGGGACACGCATTTCTCTTTATTGTTCCAAAGCCCCGAGGGAGGGAATGTGTTTGTGCATGCTGAACTTAACTTTTGCAGGCGTGTGCGACTGCATCCTCCGCTGGATGAACACATTCACCTGAAGTGCACCTTCACCACAGGGGTACTTCAACAAAACTCACTTCCCTGTTTCGGAAAGTGCATACACTTATGATAAGGCAGCGCTTTCGAATGTTTTTTTTTTTTTCCCTTTTTGCCTGCTGCCTTTTTAGATGAATTATGCACCGTCTGAAGTGTCTGGCGATAAGCCTTTTTCCGTCTGAGTCCTTACTCGGAAATCTTCTACCGTAACATGTCAGTGGTATCAGGTTGGATTCTGGCATTGTCCCATGGCACTATGAGGTGTTTTTTAATCTTGCTCTTTAAAGTCCTATTGCCCTCACCATCAAGTGTAATCAAATAAGATGACTTCTCCTGAGTGTTGGGTGCAACAATGGACTTTGGCGGCAGTCTCCTTGTTTCTCGCATCCGCTCTGCTGGCTAAAGGTCTTTGTGGGGTTATTTTTCCCAGAGTGAGCTGTGCTAATTGTGGCCTAATGGCGAGCTGTTATAGCAAAGAGTGGTAAAAAGCAGTCGGTTGGTGAGGCTTGCTGCCTTTCCTGTGCAGGCTGATTACGCTGTCTAGTTAATGCACCCTCCTCAGATACAAATGGAGGGTGGTTATTGCACCAGGAGAGACAGTCAGCCTGTCAAAATCGCCCTCTCTAACAGACAAGAGAGGGAGATAAAGAGAGATGGAAAAGGGTGAGAGAGAATATATTCTGGAGAGCCAATTTCACTGAGGGGATAGAAGCGTGGTAGTGCAATTATGAAATATAGCTTTCTGTTTCAATAATGACCTTTTCTCCACAGGCTATATATAGGCCAGTGTAAATGATTTAGAGAATGGTCCATAGTGTCGTATAGATGATGGCCTATGGATTCCTACGGAGAGCAAAGACAGTTTCCGGTGAAAAATTGTTTCTCGCTGGCACTATGTCACTACGTTGAGGAAGAATGGTGGAGATGACAGGTGGGGACACTGGAGAAAGCAGTGTAGGGCACTTCAACACTACGCCTTTCCCATGGTTTTGTCCTTATGCTGCTGTTAGTCACTTCCAGTTCCTATACTTGGTGTGTGTGTGTGGGAGTGCATGCCTGTGTGCATCTGCTGGAACTCTACAGAAAGAAAAAGAGCACTCTCGTGTGGGCTGTTTTTCTTTCACCGTAATTAATCACCAGTGGATCACATGATTGTTTCAGCCCAAGATTCATTTTCATAAAAAAAAAAATCTCCTTCAGCACAACTTTCGCTGCAAGTCACACATGAAAGCCCAGCGAAACATGGCCTCAGCACTGCTGCCAGTTGTGCCAAACTCCCACACTGGCTGTAACACTGCTTATTATGCATCTGTCTGGATAGATACTTAGAGGTGGTACAAGCCAGCCGCTCTCCCAGCAGCTCAGCCAAAGTTGGGGGGGGGGGACTAGGGTCAGGAACTGAAGAGCTCCTGTCTGACCTGCTAATATAAGAAACAGACACTGGTGGAATGTCAAAGCTGCTCTAAACCAGAAAACATGTTTGACTGAGTTAAAAGCATACACAGGGACCTGAAATATTTATGCTTAACCACTTACCAGAAGGAATTACACATGCACAAATGTATTAGCATGTTTACATACACATAAATGCATGTCTACACTCAGAGTCATTACCAGCTGGACATCATTTCTTAGAGTCTGTTTTGTACCCTGCAGCAGTACACCAATCCTCCTAAAGGTATGTAAAACACAGTGTATCTTCTTTTGCATTTACGCAGACATAAACTCTGTTTAGAGCTGGAATATATCTCCTAAAGTCTATACCTGATTTGTACTAACCTCACAAATAATTTATCTATTTATTTTTTTGCGATTAATCAGTTTATTGCTCAGATAAGGTGAAAAAAAATACCCATAGTATAATATATATATATAATAATATAATAATACCCAAGTGCCCAAAGATCAAAATGACATCTTTAGTTTGAACTTGTCTGAACAGTTAAAAATCCAAAATGGTTAAGAAACATAGAAATGCTGCAAATCACTAATCTATATACTGATATATGTGACTGTGCTTTTTAATATATCAGTGCATATTTCCTTTTTGTTTGTGTTGGTTTACTTCTGATTTGTTTGTCCTGATTATTTACATTCTGACTCTGGACTTCTGGACAGTGAGGCTCTTGATTGGTTTAAGTTCTGTCTTAGCTGTTGTAGCTATTCTCAGTTAAATTAGTTTGGATTTAGAGAATTGTTCAAAATTGCAATACGAGTAAATTCAATAAAATCAGTTTATTTTCCAGCCCTCAACACACTTACATACACCACTGCACCCAGCAGTCGGCGAGGAGGAGGACCCCCTGTGGTGCCAGTGTACAGTCATGCCTGACTCCACACTCTTATTATCATGATTGCTTGCAAAAGGTGGCAGGACGCTGAGTCCATTCACTCTGCCAGACGGCTTCATAAAGCGGCTGCCGATGGTTCCCAGTGGGGTCCTCATCAGCAGCAGAAAGCAGTGAAGCGCCTCTGGACTTTGCTCTCTGAAGTGACAATAGTTTTCCTGCCGATAGAGGGAGAAAAAAGAGCAGGGAGGGTAGAAAAACAAGATGGCCGCCAAGCAATAGGCATCTGTTGAATGCCTCCTAGGGAGGTCATCCAGGACGTAATGAGGTGAAACGCTGCAGTAGAGCAGTAGCTGTCAATCAATTTGGACATTGTCGGGTTATAATGAGTGCCCGTTGTGAGTGGTAAGCACCTACATAACTAGGCAGCTCGGTTGAATGTACACCACCTTTAGCCTGCTCCACCGTCTGCCTCTCTTCCAGCAATCTCCTTCATCCTTCATTCTTTTTTCCTCCTCATTGAGAACTAGGCAAGTAATGCTACCCATGGACCATTTCCCGAGCATAATCCAACATCTGTCTTGCACACGTCTCTTGCTTTGGCATTAAAACCTTCACTTTCCCCCATCCCACCTCCTCTTTTCTCCTCCACCTCCACCTTCTCTTCATCTTCCAAC
>NTHP01000668.1:225544-247480 GCA_003416845.1 Oplegnathus fasciatus
CCCCGGTAGCCGTCACAGCCGCTGAACGATTTCCTCTCACTGGGAGGCTCCTCAGAGTCACTGTGGCAGTGTCAAACGAGGCTCCTATTTAAGCTCATTAAATGTTTCCAAGAGAATAGGAAATCAATGGTGCATACCGGTGCGCAAGAACTTTTCTCTTAATTTAATTTCCCCTCCCCCTTATCTGTTTGCACATCTCTCTTTTTCTTCTCCTCCTATCATTCTTGCTTGTTCTCTCCAGCCTGTCGTTCTCCTTTAAGTGGTGGTGGAGGTGGTGGTGATGGGTTAGGTGGGGTGTTGGGGGGGGGGTTGCCTTCAGAAACCATTTCGGACTCGTATTCGTGACAGGCACCATGGTGCGAGGCTGTCCAGACTTTTCAGTGTTGTTTAGCACTCACTACACGGAGGACAATCGACTTGAAAGTTTTGCTCGCACTGACCTCAGCCCTGGAGTTTTAGCTTTTGTTTCGGGCCATGCTGTTAAGGGAACAGGTTTCGACCAGAACAGAATGTTGCAGTGAAAACACATGGGGGAGTGTAGCATGGTTATGTTTGAGATGAAGCCCCAGTTTAAAAATACCACCTCATGCGTTCTTCCTTCCCGTTTTGACTTTCACTCATGGTCTTCTCCTATTTTGTCCATCTCTGTCCTTTGCTTGTCACAAGTTTTTTGTTAGATTAAAGCTTGTGTATGTGCTTGTGAGTGCATGTCTGGCAGGGCTTTGTGCTGTGTGAAAATATGCCTGGGGGCTGGGCCCACACCTTCTCTGGAGCTCCTGTAATTGCTCTTTTGGGGCCTTGTCTCTGGCTCTGAGCCCGTCTCCATCACTCTCACTCTGTCTCTCTCCCTCGCTCTTTGGCCTCCTTCCTTCTTTTTTTTGCCCTCACTACGACCCCCCTCCCTCTCTTCTCTCCCTGTATGGCTCATTATGGCTGATCCCCACCTGCCCAATCTGGGAATTCTCTGTACACACACACACATACATAGAGAGCCACTCAGCAGTTTTCAGAGCTGCCTGTCGCTCGGATGGTTTGTGTGCTATCTGCTATAAAACAGCTTTGCTAATACTGTTTGGCCGAGAAATGGAAACAATAGTGCCGTCACATTTTTTTTTTGTCGTCCAACTGGTGCAAACAGACAGTTCCTCATCTCTGTTGTGGCTGTCAGAGCGACATTTTTCATAAAACCCTGGCCCTTCAACCCCAGCTACTGCCTTTTGTATACACTAGCCTCGGCCACAGGCTCCTAACCACAGACCAGGTCTTCTCTATTTCCATTCCAGCCCTCCCTCCAGCCAGTCCCACCATGCCTGTTCCCAGGCTAGGGGGCTTACTTTGAAGGATAATGGATGTGGCCAGTTGCAGCTGCTCAGCAGCAGGACACTATCATAGGAGTTATCTAAGGGCCTGAGTGGCCTGTGATGAATGGCTGGGAGCTGTGTGTCTCCACCGATCAATAAGCCACTAGCACCCAGATGAGCTAGATGCCCCCTCGCTCTCTGCTCCCCCCTATCCACACATATATCTCCCTCTCATAATCACCCACTATGTTTGTGAACTTTTCCCTCCAATTCATGGCCTGAATTGGGCCATTGATCTTTTATCCTTGGCTTGTTTTAAATAAAGGGCCAGTATCTCCTCTCCACCCAGGCATGCAAGGTGTCTGACAGCAGTTATTGCTACACTGGCGGCAAAGCACACAAACATTACTTTAGCCTGATCGAAGGCCCGTAATCGGAGAGGGAGAGCAGAGAAAATGAGGGAGAGCGAGTGTGAAGCTGCTACCCCCACCCTGGAGTACCGCTGAGGCTTCCATCACGAGGCTGATGCAAGCAGAGGTCCCATGTGGATGTACACACTTGTAATGCAGACAAACACACGCATACACCAAACAGTCTTGCTGTCAGGGCTCATTGAGCGCAACCTGTCCCAAAGCACCTCGAACAGCCCCACCCAATCTGAATTGAAATGGGATGTTGTCAGTTTACTCTCTTCTTTGTCTCATTGTTGTGCACACATGTATGTGAGGTCTCTCCAGACCACCAAAGCGTGTAAATTTGTATTTCTGCTGCAGAACAACAGGTGTGTCATAGCTACTGTATGTGTTGGTTTTTGATCTGTTTTTTTTCACTCTGCACGCCTGCGCTCTGCCGGCGAGGGATTTGCGATGAAAAGAGCCGACTGGAAATCTCTCTCGCTCTCTCTCTTTCTCCCCTCCAGGGACTTTCAGTAGTCTGTATCTTCCTCTCTTCCTCCTCGTCTCTCACCTCTCCTCCCACCTCGCTCCTCTCCTCTCCCCCTGCAGCTCTGATCTTCCCTCTGATCTGCCGTTGTCTCTGTCACAAAGAGCAGATTCTCAGCCTGGTAATTGCATGTCTACTGGCCACCACACCTGTTGCTGTCAGTGCAGTGGTGTGGGAGAGAGGGGGGAGCTATGCCCTCTGGCCTCTCTGGCTCTAACGCCCTCACCACCACCTTTGCTGCGGGTGTAAACCCACAGGGAGGGTGTGAGAGTGATACGGCGAGTGTGTACATGTGTGGTATAGGGTGCTCTCACAGTTGATTGTGTTTATCTGTAACCTTGAGCTTCACCTCCAGCGAGTGTGTGTGTGCAAATGCAAATGCATGTGTGTGTCTTCTCCAACTTGGCCAGTGCTGATGGTTTACTCTCTCTCTCCCTTATCCTCTCCTCCTCCCTCCCCCCTCCTCTCTCCCCTTATCCAGAGCCCGGGCCCTTAATGAAGCCGGGGGTCAGCGGCAGTGTGCGGCTAATTGGCCAAGTTTGCCCGGGGCTCCGGCTGCCTGTGATTGAAGTGTCCAGTGAGGGCCCGCTGTGCAGCCGCCGCTGCACCCTGCTCTGTTCCACTCCAACAGCCAAGACGCTCACTGCCCCCCTGTCTGCCTGTCCCTAGTGAGTAGCACCCGAGGTCATTCTATTTTCACTTACACTCCCAATACTTTGTCCAGTCTTTCTTTCTTTCTTCTTGTATTATTCTCATGCAACGAAGAGTCCTCAGACTCTGACTTTTTTCCGAATCACTTGTCCTACATGTCATTCCATGTTTCTTCTTATAAACATTTATCTTTTGTGCCTCGTTTCTCTAAGCTTCTATCTGTCTCCTCTTTCTCTATCTGTAATTTTTTTTTATTTCTAGACTTACATTCCCACACTTGGTCCCAGCATTTTCTCACTTTCCTTGGCTTGTGCCACCCTCACACTCATTCTCCTCACTTGCCACAGTGGGATTCAGGCAATTACTACGGTCCCCCATTGGCCAGCAGCCAGGAAAAAAAACAACTTCCAGCCCCTATTTCTCTCACGACGGGCCCAACAGTCCCAGCCCTGGCCAAGCTGCATCACACTGTTCTGAGTTAACAGGAGGGGTTGGAGGCGATGGGTGGGGGTGCCTCTAATTAGTCGAGGCTCCACTTTCTACTCGTTAAGGCAGTCCTGGCTCCCATTGTTTGGCTGTCAGTACAAGAGTAGAGGTAGCGGGGCGATGGTGAGCTCTAGGGAAAGGGCTGAGCAGATATGGTGTGCAGAGCGGAGGGAGGGGAGTGAGGCAAAAGCTTTGCTACCCAGCAGATAGTTGACCGTCTCACCTGGGAGATACACTGGCAATGGTCAGCCCCCAAGTGCCACAGTACGCTAATGAAAACACTTTTTGTTATTGCGCTCATAGAAGTGGAACATTGCTGGCTAGTAAATGGTCAACACTGTGTGTTTGTGTGTCAGGAAACAATGGTCCAATTATAAGTCAAGTCTTGGCCTACAAGTTAGGATAAGTTGTATTCTGTCAAAACTTTATTCGCACCCCAGTAAGCTTCTACGCTTGTTTATTAAGGGATGCAAGTAATTAAATTTGCTCTGATGCTCATTAAATGAAGATCCCCAGCAATTAACTGCTGCTATAATACTTTTATATAGACACCTGTAAAAGCTTCTTCTGTTCATCATCTACAGCCGCCATGATTCACTTAGTCGATGAGATGAATGAAAAGGTGAGGGATATTAACATGTAATTGCACATGATCTACTGTTTTTGGGTTAACCCACTGTTCATCACTTCCTCCTAAACTGTTTCTGTGGTGTACTTAAAAACCCAAAGCTGCCACAAAGCCTCAGGACTTGCTGGTTTCTTAGTGTGCTACACTCGTCCATCTGTGGAGGGCTTAGCTTGACAGACAACTCCTTTTCTCACTCATCTTCTCCATAATCAGCTGTTTGCTTAGGTCATAACTCTTGTGCTCCACTTTCCATCACATCCCCTCTAGTACGGCATACCTGCCAGCCTGCCCGCTGGTGTTAAAGATAAACAAAATATGGCTCATTTGAAATGTAGGCTACCCCAGGTGGTTGTTCTAGCTGTGCTGAATTAATAGAACTTGGGCAGAGTGATGCTTTTTCTCAAAGTACTTAAGCTACACTTGTGACCCAAAACACAGCACATTAAAAATTCACACTTCTTATTTTTGGAGTTTTGCTCACTGTTTTTATCCCTTTGTTGTTCCCACACTTTGTCTCACATCCCAGAAGATGGTGTAAATGTCATGGTAATGACATGCTTTTTGGTATCCATGAGGATTAGGAGGTGTCAATCATTTATCCCATGAGGCTCTGCCTTGGCACAACCCTGGAGCAAAGAGGTACTTGGGGATGAATGAATTAGGATGCACAAGAGCAAACAAATCTCTTTTTTTTTCTTGTCCTTTTTTTGCGGTGGTGAGAGTGAGGCCTATAGCTTTATTTCCCCTTGTGTGACATTAATCTTTTTATCTGCTGCATTACTTTTAGATACTTGATAAATGCAGATAACGTTGATCAATGCAGTCAACTGCACAGCTCCACACACTTATGCTTGTGTGAGGTACTCATTTAGTTTACCTTTTTAAATGTGTTCCTTTGAAGGATATAGCAAATATAGGTAAACAAAACCATTTAATGGGTAGTATACCTTTGACACATAATATTTCAAAGAGGAAGCCCATACAAAATATTGTTTTTTAAAAAGGCTCCACGTTTGTTTATAATATTGCTGATAGCAATACCCTAACTGTGGCACTTCTGAAGTTGGTTCAGGTTAATCAAGTGAGGAGAAAGCTGTCCAACATCAAAAGTCCTCTCTATGATGTTGAAAAGGAGTCAGAATTTAACTATGCTTCCCCAGAGATGAGAGTGAATAATTCATTTGTCACACTAAAAAGTGATGATCCTAACTTTAATGCCTGTGATCTATGGAAACTCTGAAATTGTCACAATGGTTTGTCAAATAACATGTGTCATGTAATTTAAAGCCCATTGCTATGGTAAGGTCAGAGTGGAAAAAATGCACATGTCAAAAAGCTTCATGGTCTTGCTGTGTGTCTTATGTTTTTTTTCATGAACCATAGAGTCATTTCTGTTGAGATTTCTCTACAGTGATAAATGTATAATTCAATTCCAGACTTTAAAAATTCATCATCACCAAAGCAAGGTATTGCAGTGCCGGCATAAACTAACACCTTCAGAATGTGTAAAAGTGGTTAAAATTGCTGCTAGCCCCCTCTTGACATACCTGCCAGATGATAAATTTAATCACCGCAGGTCAACACAGACATGAGGCCCTCGCCACCAGCCTACGTTTGGTTTTGCTCATTGAACACGGCAAATGCCATGTCCTTGCAGTACCAAAATAATATAAAACACCTTGTTCCTGACTCATCACCCCTTCCCCTCCTCCTCCGAGCTTCCCCAACTCCAACATGGTACTGCAGCCCTCCAGTTTTCCATCGCCCCCTGTGAATATCCAAGCTGTCGAGACTGACTGGGCTGAACGTTTTCTTGCCAGGGCACAGTTGGAACAGATCCGGCCTCCGGGCCACATATACTGCTCCACTCCAGCCCCTGCAAACAAGGCCTGCCCTGCGCAACTGTCATCTAAATGCTAAGCGCTTTGGATCGCGGCAGTAGATTCCTTTTGTACATACTTAATCGTTTTTTGAGACTGCTTGTCCTTTTGGAACGTGATAGCTTTACATGCTTTATAGCTTGCTGAGCATGAGCTCCCGTTTGAGCAGGTTGTGTGATTCACTGAATTTGCACTGAATCACCAGTAGAGAAAGTCTTTGTTAATCAACAAGGTGTACGATTGCAGAAATCTGTATAGATGATGCAGATGCTTTTTGTTTGGTTCCCCTATTTGAGGATTATAGGCTTTTCTTTACTCAGAGGCATTCGTTTTTGAAGCAACAAAGTGTTGTGCTGGTTATCTTTCAAATGATGGTGTAAGACCTGTCTGCCGAGTTAATCGCCCATCTGCACCCTTGAGGGCTGAGAAATGTGGCCGTCAGGCTTTATAGGAACATAAGCTAAACAGCCAGGCCCACTTTAAGGGGAGGCACGTTGAGAGACAGACTCCAGACGAGCCTCTCAACAGTTTCATATCAAATCCACAGACATACAAATCTCCACAATGATCTGCCAAGTTTCTGCAGAATTCACTGGAGCAGGAATAGCAGAATTTCACACCCCCGCCCCGAGCCCAAGCTTGCCTCCTCTCAGCCATCACTGGACGACGCTTGGCAGCAGAGGGTGATGGGAAACATCTGCGAAAGTCTGTGTGTGTGTGTGTGCGGATGGTTGAATACACTCGCCAGATAAAGAATTGTGTTTTTATGTTTTTTTAAATTATTTTCAGAGGCATCTTTTACATGGCAACAGACGAGTCAATTATTCTAACATAAATCTCAAAGTGGAATGAATGAAATATGAATGTAGATACAACATGAAAACTGTTTTAGTAGTTAAAAGCTCCAGGGCTGATGTTTAAGAATGGATTCTTCAGCCCTGTTGGCAGATAAACGAGCACGAGCAAGTGGGAACAGAAGAGATGATAATGCACTTCCTTTGCAGCTAAATTACTTCCTGTCGCTGGCAAAGAGGAAGTAAAGGCAACCCCCTATTGGCTTCATTTTCCAAGTTTTACTCAGTTTTCTTTGCACTAACAGTGTTGTGTTTGCATGCTGACTAGTATATTGTCAGGATAAACTATGAGATAATGATTCAGCAGGTTCTCTGGATGTTCCTCTGCAGCTGCCAGAGTTGTGAATGCTCAGAGTCACTGAAGTCTCTTTTATTTGGGTGTGCTGAGCAATATAAATAATGAAATGGAGCCAGTAATTGGTGGTTCTTGGTAATTAGGACCAAGCTGTCAGCTAGCGAAGTTGCAGTCTGATGGCGCTACAACAAGGGCAGTAATTACTATTATCTATGGGGTTTGTTGACACAACAATAATCCCATTCTTAACCAGGATAGCGGGGCTTATGTTTACTGTCCCCATTTTTTAAGGTTCAACCACAATAATACCACAGACATAAATCCTTAAGTGCATGTGTTAATGTCCGTCAAGAAGCCAACACCAAACCCTTACTGTATACGGAGAGGGAGACCCCTGGCCTTGAATTTCCTGCTTGGTGACTATGTGAAGAGGTTTTCCATATTTTCATTAGTCAAACAGTTTGACTTTTTCCCTGCAAGCGGTGTGACGCCGAACCATAAACAGCATTATCAACCATCTCAGCAGGTTTTCTAATACCCCTGTAATCCTGTCATTTCATTCATGGATACCGCCGGGGTTATTCTGGGCCTGGAGCGTATCTACCCGCCTGTCTCTGCTCCTCTGTGTGAGAGATTGGATTCCCCAACTCCCCTTCTGCTCCGTATTGCCACACACACACACTCTAGCACAAGCACACATGTTCATGCCAGAGTGTTCGCTCATCTCTTGTCAGATCCTCATAGTGTAAATGGGCTGGTCAGACCTGATGATATATAGGGTAGAGGACAATGGCACCGTATACCCTGTGTAGGGGATGATTCTTAGTTGCGGATAATAACTCACCCTCGCTGAAGTGAAATTCTGCTCATCTGGCTTAAGACTCACAAGCGCAGCAAGATGAAGAAAGTGAATGGCCTCAAAAGCAGAGTACCCAGGTGACATTTCTTCTTCCTATCATACAAAGTAATGAACCTGCTGGAGACTCGCATGAGTTTATGCAAGAAAGTGTGGAGTGTGATTATTGGCTGAGTGGAAGGGGGCAGCTTGGGGACGTAAGGGTGAGTAAAGGGTAGACGAGTTGCTGTTTTCATCTATACTGTAGCACACAACACGCAAATTGCATCGCTCTGAATTAAACATGTGGCACCTCGTTGCTTGAGGCGTGATGGACATTTAAACATATTGCACGGCAGAGAAAATGGCTTTTTTACTAGGTTATTTATGGTGAAGATATTGTATTCATTTGATTATAATAAAACATCCATTACACTCTGAGTGAACGGCATGGGGAGGTGAGGCCGGCAGAGTGCAGCTCAATGTAATAACAACCGTGCGTCTGCTCTAAATGAGCCAAGGAAAAGAGCGGGTTCCTGTAGATATTAGTTTCCTTTGTAGGGGTGCTCAGATCTGGTGATATGCTTCGTGAGGAGTAATAAAGAAATATATCTGTTTTTATTGTGCCTTGGCGACAGAGTTATGTTTAGAGCCAGTATAAAGAGCTGGAACATGGCGTAAAATGATATTATGGCCCATTAGGTGGGGGCCCGAGCTAAGCGTCGCTAGCGGTAACCGAGGACTGGGGGTAATGGGGCCGCGGCGTATTGTCTGTGATCTGCTCTTTCACTTCTCACTGATTGAATCGTCTACATCACTGGCACTCCATCTCCTGGGGAACTGGAGTAGACGAGGTGATTTTGGTTGAAGACATCGCTCTGTCAAACCTGGGAGATAAGAGAACAGGGTGGGGGAATTGGAAGGGGGGCGTTCTGAAATGTAAAGGAAAGAGGACGTTTAGGAATTAGAGTTGGATTGGTATGTGGAACAAACTGATCCCAAGGTATAGATGTTTCATTTTGGAATAGAAATCATCTTGTTCTTTATAGCTGCGCATAGGGTCTCTTGCAACAAAACAACAATAAACACAGTTGGATTTTTGACTGTGAACAGAGAAAAATATACTGTATATGTTCTCCAGCTCTCCTCTCACGTGGTTTAGGCCTGCTTATGCTGCAGCAGAGCCTTAGGCAATGCTCTCAAGGTTCTTAGTCTCCTGACCTTGTATCTCTGTCTCTCTGGTCTGGATCTCTACAGAGCTGACCCTCTACTGCTGGGGCTTTCCCTAATGGATATCAATGTGGAGGGGTTAGGATCATATTAAGGTGCTGTTCCGTCTAGCAGAACCTTTAACATGCCCTTCCCTTAGGACCCACTCCTGCTCGGCATACTGTAAGGAGGGGCCTGCAGTGGTTGAGAGGCAATAAATTAGCATACCAGAGTCTCCCACTTGAGGCTCATCTACACCCAGAACCCGCCTGTAAACTCAGCTTCACCTCTAGTCCTCGTCAACCTACACCCTTCCAGTTGCATGTTGAATAGGCGAGACATTGTGTTGAGCGGCATAGTTTATCTACTCTCCTGCGCAGCCAGCATGGGGGCTCGGGAAGTAATCTGAACCAAACAGGCAAAGAATTCCAGGCATCCTGAATGGAACCAGATGTGTGTTTTTGTTCACTCTGTCTCACTCATGCTCTTGGTGATTTTCACTCGCGCATAAGACACAGAGACATACATGAATGTGCTTCTGGGTGCACTCTCTCTCTCTCACACACACACACATACAAAAAGCCTGCAGGGCAGCCTGGCTTTCATAACAGAACTAGATGATATGATAAGAAACAGGATTGGCCAGAAATGGCCACTGCAGGCTTGTTTACATTAGCGTGCTGGCCTAGCAGCCCTCCCTCCCATAGATTATCATTCAGATTGTGTTGCTTGTACATATGAGGCTGCCCTGACCCTGAGATGAGCAACACACGCACCTCCATCAGAACTACTTATTTTCTTTCTTGCGTACTTCAGTGTTTGTGTTAGTGCAACACAAAATACTGCCACAGACTCTTAACAAGTATTGAAACAGTTCTGCTGGAAGAGCACAAGAACAACACTATAAATCCACTATGGCCACTCAACAACTGTGTTGGAGGCTATATTTATTGTTTTCATTTATATTTTCTGAGATTGAACATGGGGCAGTGTAAATCGTAAAAGACAATGCCGGGTATGACATTCCCAAAAATTATTTTGTAATGTATCATGGGAACACTGTAGAGATTATGCAAGGGAGGGACGGATACCTAACCTGAATTATTGTTTATAGCCAGAGAAAAAGTTACAATTCGAAATTGGCTTGATATTTTTCAGGAAATCTCCTGAATGAAAAAATTGGCCTCCATTTTGAATATTTTTGACAGAAATTAGGCGAAGTCAACCATTTACATGAAGTGAGATGTCGAACAAATAACCTAATGGTCCTTCTTCATGATAGACGTTTTGACTGGTCATAGCAGGAAAAGGATAGTTGTAACTAACACTATCAATGATGGTTCTGCTCTATTCAAGTGTCCCAGTAAGCCATGCCAGTGAGCCATCATACACAAAACTAGATTTCTGGAACTGGAACACCTTAATGGAGTGTATCCATTATTGATGTTATTAATTATACACATGCTTTGTCTTCTATAATATGTCAACAAGTCATGCCAAGAAAAGGTCTATTGCTTATAACATGGAATAACAGAAATTGAGAATGTATTTACATGTCTGATTGCCCTATGACAACAATTTGTTTTATGTTGTGTTGTTGTTAAGGGTATCAAATTTGAAAACTCTGTAAAAATTAAAAGTGTTAAAAAATGGTTAACATCAGCAGCTGGTTTCTGGCATTACGCTCACATTGCGTAAGTTTTGACCCCAAGGCCGTGGCTAAAGCACTTAGATGGTTCTGCCAGCGACACACAAAGGCTTTTCAAATCTATTCCACGTCCAAAGACTTGTTTCTCCTTCTTCTTGGCTCCACTATACCATCAAAGGAAGTGGTGTTCATTGGCCGGGGTTTTGCTGGCAGGAATGTGTGACTAAGTGTGTGCGTGCTTGTTGCCTGAACATGTAGGCCCGTATCAGCCATCACCACAGGAAATGACCAGCCGTTTGCTTTGAAGTCCCAGCAGAGTTTTTCATTATTCCTACTATCTCCGGAGACACGAGGCGACAGACCCCTCCCCCTTACATTGCCGATGCTCTCCACTCACCCTCCGCTGCTCCCCACTCAGAGCCTTGCCATCAAATGCTTGCTAGAATGCAGAACAAGCGTCTATTAGCATAGAGTATGGGAGTGCTGGCCGCCACAGGGCACAGACCCCACCACTACCCCCCCACTTCTACACACCACACTTGCCTGAAAAGGCTGAGAGGGCACGTGTAATTGCATTTTCTTCTCCCCGCGCAGAAACTCAAATGCAAGATACGGGAAATTCTCAGATTCCCCAACCCTGGCCCATCCTTCCACTTCCTCTTTCTCAGTTATTCCCACTTGCCTCACCGCTCACCTCCACCCCCTTCTAACCTGCACTTCCTCTCCTTACGCTCCTAGCATGTCGAAATGTGTGGCATACGGAGATGAAATTAATTGGATCGCGGTGTGGAAGTGTTCAGCCCCCCATGGCGCACTGCTGCGTGAGGTAGGATTGGCACACGCTCGCCAGAACTTGCTGTAAGACTAAGAGTTGCTCAGCTGCCAGTTTGTGCCAATCTGGAGCCTCACTTCCTACACACAGTTTTACATGGAATCAAATCTTTTCGCACACGCACTATATTATACACTACTCTCCCACGCACACACACACACACACATACACATACAAATAACAACTGTCTTTTCTCCAGTGGTTCATACAATATATATGTACAGAACAGGGAGGCAGATGTGTTGTTTATCTGCCAGCAGGGCGCATGCCAAAGCAGCATGCCTTGGTTGGGTGTGGTTGAAATCTGGGTTAGGAAATCCCTTGTCGAGGTTATTACAAGCAGTAATGCTAATGAAGCTTTTGCTCCAGTAATGGCATTACCAAATGGAAATGCTAACCCACATGTTCTAATCGAACATCACAATTTACAATGACAAAATCCTAATGATTAAATGTCTAGTCTACTAGCAGGACAATCTGAATCATGTGTATATTAATGGCGACTTTTATGAGATACAAAAGCAGAGACTCTGGGCTACAATTCCATTTGTGTGAAGTAGCTTTTAAATAGCATGCTTTACTTTGAGATCTGTGACAATACAATACTGGAGTGTTGGTGCCGGTACCATAGCTTAATGAATGCAAAGCTTATATAACAGAACAAAATACGCCAAATGTCTCAATGTATCAGTGTTTCATGTTGTACTAGCGCAAGAAGCAATAAGAGGATGAAAATAGCAAAGTTTCAGGGCGTTCTGGTGGCCAAGAGGTTTAAGGCAATGACCATGAACCGCAACATCCCCGGGTCAAGTCCAGCAGGGGATGTTGTTCCCCGTCTCTCTACCCTCATTTTCTGTCTTCTCTTTACTGTCACCCATCTTATAAAGACATGAACGTTTCCTGATTTAGACACGCAAATATCTGATCAAAGAATAAATAAACAAGACAAAAAATTTGACCAAGCATTCAGTGCCAACTTTCAGCTTTCTGTCAGAACTCAAATTCTGACGTTTCTGTGAGAACTCAAAAAGCATAGAGGTTCGATACCCAGCCGTACTCTGTTCAGCTCTTCCATTAAGTGTGTGGAGCCTGTCTTGTGTTGTTATAAATGCTTCTTCTGTTTAAAGGTTGCTATTTGTTCCTCCCCTTGCTGTCTGATCAGTGCTGTGTGGCTCTGGCTTTTTGACTTCTCTGTTTGGCCTTCTCCCTCCGTCCTGCTGGCTGGCTTTGTCTGATTTATGACAGTCTGGAGCTAATGGTACAGAACCAGGATTTGTGTCTGTGGTGTTGTGACTGGACCGGTGCCGGCTCATTGGCCTCCTCACTTCTCTCTCTGTCTCTCTCTCTCTCTCTCTCACTTGCTCCCTCTGGATGAGGTGAGCGACAGAGTGAGATGGCCGGTGAGCGACTCGGCTGTTGATCAGCATCCCCGCGCTCTGACTCATTCGTCTTCATCCCCCCCTTTTTTTCCGCCAGAGAAACCTGGCTGCATGCTGGCGGGGGAGCCGACTCACCTTCAGACAAGGCCACCAGACCTTGCCTCACCTTTCATCCCTTTTCATCCCTCATACTCCCCCGGCCCTTCCTCACACACACACATTCGCATATACACATTTTCCCCTCACTGGCTGTCCCTCTGTCGGCACTGAAGACCGGGGGCAGGCTGCGAGGCAGGCAGGGGGCCTTGTATGTGGAACTGTGTTAATTAGCACGGGAATCTGGAGACGAAAGCCACGTTATCTACCACCACCACCCCCCTCCTCCAAACCCCCTCATCTCTCTCCTTCTTCCTCTCTCCCTCTCTTCATGTCTCTGGAGGTTGCTTCCATCATGCCGCTTGCGTCGCCAGGTTTGTGAAGGATGTCGCTGCCAGCTGTCTTTTTCATGGACGGCTGCCAACCTCTCCCCATATCTTCCGTCCGTTGTCATTTCCTCGTTTATTCCCATCTCTCTCTCTTTTTTTCCCACTTCCCGCCGTTTATCTGTTAATGAACTCTGTGTCTTGAGCCCGTTTTTGTTTTCCAGCCTTGTCTTGGGGAGAGTGTGTTTTGTTTTTTTTAGGCGAGGGCAGGGTGTTATGGAACCCTTGTTGGCACATTGGTGCAGTGGTACCAAGGTCGGGCAGGGCGGATTGCGTCCAGGTCGGCAGACAGTCTGTGTCCGCCGCACCATGCCAGCTTCGCAATCTGTGAGCAGTGTGTTAAGCGCAAAACAGACACTCCGTTTCCCTCTCGGCCTTGTGGCGTTTGCCTTTTTCGGCGGCCAGATAAAGGTCAGAAGAGCATGGGCAGACAAAGAGGGCTTTATATCCCATCTGAATCTGAACAATGAGAATCCCAATCGATCGACAGCTTCTGCTCCACCTTCCTCTCTCTCCACTAGACCAAGCAACATATTTTCTGCGTGGAAGCAGTCCTACCATGGCGCCTTCACCCCTGATTGAGTTCTTTACAGTGTGGGTGAATTGTAGCACATTCCATTCGTGAGTTTTAGATAGAAAGAGATAGTGAAAGACAGAAGCAGCAAGAGGCAGAGTCGATTATTGTACATGTGTCTGAGCCATTTAATGCAGACTGTTGTAAGCATGGCGTTGCCCACACAGGCTGTCTGCCCCATTCAAGCAAGAGGGAGGGGATTTTTCTGTGTGTCTAGAGACTTTGAATTTGTCTATCTGTGTGGTTCCTTGTCCGTCTGTGTGCGTGAAAGTGAATCCATTTGTCTTGTCTGTGTTTTAGTTGCTGAATAGCCCTGCCTCCCCTGGTGTGTGAGTGCTGTTAAGCTCTCCTGCACTTTATTTGACCCTGGCCTCCTATGAGGTGTCATAGCAAGCCAAGTGTAAAACACATGCCAAATAAAGACATGAAATCCCTCCTCTTGTGAAAATGAAACAATACCTCCTACACGCACACACACAGTGCATGTACAGCGAGTCAGTCATTCCTTTTGTTCACACTATAACTTTTGCTCCAGAGGATTCTGGCTTCATAAATTGAGCTTACTTGGCCTTTGATTATATCAATTAATCTGCACTGGCAGTGCTTTATGAAGGACACACGGGGCAAGGCTAATTGTGCCTTTAAACTAGTTACATACAAGTATTTCCATGTCATTAGTCACTCTGCTACAAATCTTAGAATGGCTTTCCTGCTCTCTTTCTCCAAAACTATTTCTATGTGTCTTTGTTGTTTTGTGTTGTTTATCTGCTTGTTTTTTTGTTATGTGCCTCTATTTGTCCTTCTACACCCCAAGAACCCTCCCAATAGTATTCCATCCATGGTTATTGTAGGCTTTTGAGTTTTTAAATATCCCCTCATTGATGAACTACTTTGATACCCTTGTTAGAGTGAGCTGATTCCACCATCGGGGGAATTAAGGCCGCTTTTGTACGCTGACGCTCCTTGGTGTCATGCGGAGCTGTGATAGTGCCTTCTCTCAGAGAAATAGAGGAAGGCGGACAGAGAGGGTGGGAGGGAGCTTCTCTCTGATCTCCTGCCTCTCTCAGAACCATCTGTCTGGTGCTGGCCCAACATTCTGTGCCGCTTAGTATTAGCACTTACAAATATATACATTTCTCACATCTAGCTTTTTGAGAGAAGTCGTACCCCTCGCTGGGTTGTGCTCGCCAGGAGATGGGAAGCGAGAGCAGATTGGAGTCGGGCAGAGTTGTGGGAGCGATGCCTGCCATTGCTTCATTGACGGGAGGGGTTGGTAAGGAGGGACACGATTGGATAGATAATGGAATGAGGAACTGCGGATTGGCTGTGTGATCGGGGTTTGTAATAAATCCCAGACTAGCTAATGGAATATGTTTGTTTCCAGCAGCTTGATATCACAGCAAGCAACATTAACTCTGAATACTGCCTGGTATATGTGCACATTTATCATTCCTATTCTTATACTGATGGAATATTTCCCTTAAGCATGCATTAGCAACAGGTTTTATACAGCGACTTTGTTTTCATCACATAAGTTAGTGGTTTTACAGAGCTCAAAGCCTTTGGTACCCACGCTGAACGTGTACACAAGTACGCATTTAATTTTTATTTATTCCGTGTTTGCCAAATCATTTCTGCTGTAAAAGATGGTGTTGCTCTGTTAGTCACAGATAGAGGTTTAAGAAGTTTGGGGGCACAAGCAAAGTGATATTCACAGGTGCTAATAAGCTACATACAGCATAGTAGTCTTCCTGTCAGTTGTCAGTGCTAGGTAAGCTTCTGAGTCGTACAGCAGGATGATTTGGTGTTAAGTCTGTCTGCTCCTCTTTTTTTTGGAGATATCTTGGGGTGAGCAGCTTTTATCCAAGGCTTCCATTTCTCTTTAGAAGCCGGTGACTGACTCTCCCGCCCCTCCTCCTCGGTTCCTCGCTGCTGTGAAATGGAATTGCTTTCTCGTTCGTTAAAGATTTTCTTGTCGCTGCCTCGTACTACTCCAGGAGTGAGATCACTTGAAATGGCTGAAAGTTCTCAAAAACCACTGGAGAATTATGGTGTGGCAGCAGTGGTGTGGGGGTGGATTGGGGGGAGCCAACATAAATAAAGAAAATTGCTTTTTTTTCCTATTTTTTTGAATTAAATCTGTTTGGGGGCCTTTTTTTTTTGACAACACACAAATTAATTCCGGCAAGTTGTCGCTTTACATTAAAGCATGAAGTGGCCTGCTGGTGTAAGGGAAAGCAATCCCTCCTCTGGTTGCCATGGAAGCAGGTGCGTTGTAGCATTGGGTACCAGCCGTGCTGGTTCTGCCAAGACCACTGCCCACCTATATCCTATAGGCTTTTCTGGGGGTGAATGGTTTCCCTTTCAGACTATCCAGTCTTCTCTGTGAGAACATTTTGCCCATTTTGGAAGTGTGCTGGTATTTATAAAACACTGCTCCCATGTGTGGCTTACTCCAATCCTTTCATGTGATCTCTCCTTCACACTTTAAGAATCAAACTGCAGAGGATAATCTGCATGCGCTCCAAATAATCCCACTCTTCTTAAATTATGTTTCTCTAAACAGTTGTTTGCAGTGAATAAGCCTTGTGAACTTTTCTCACATAACCCCCCCTCCTCCTCCATCCCTTCCTTTTCTCCTCCACTTGCTCCTTCCTCTTTCAGTCAAACTCTCATCATCGGTTCCATCTGCCCCAAAACAACACAACTGTTCCACGCGTCTCACACCCATGCCCCAGCACCCACAGTGTTGGTGTACCAGTGCAGCATTGCTCGGGGGGGTGTGCAGCGCCAATCTTAATCACATTGGGTGAGCACACCTGTGAAAACAGATGTCCACCGGGGCTGGCATGCTGTTCCTCTTTAGGGTGGAGCGCCTGCGTATGGCTTTCCGCCACTCCTCCTCTTCCCTCTCCCTCCTCCGCACAGAGTTTCTCAGGTCCCCAGCAGGCTGCTCTGGCCCCGACACCCAGACAGGAAGAGCCCACGGCGGCATCAGGCAGGGGGCAGGAAGCACCGGTCCCCAGGCTTTACCCCCTGCTCTGTTTATTTTAATATCAGTCCTGCTTACAGATGATAATGAGAAAGAGTGATCAAAGACACAGCGCTTTTCTTACCTCCCAATATATTATGAAGTACAAAATCAATTCTAAAGGAATTTCAAGCTGCTGTGATCCTCAATCAATTTTTTTAGGCCTTTTTATGAGCGAATTTGATAAACACCAGGTGTTGACCTTTTAAAATGAACCTCTCAGATTATGAATGGATCTCAGTCATAAGAAAGGGCTTACACTGATATTTTCCATATAGAAAGGCATTGTAGGCATACTAATTCCCCTGTACGATTAAGTGCTTTATGATGGCATTAGCCAACACAATGTTGTGTTTTGTATAATTACATCCTTATCTGATAGAAGGCATCTTTTAAAGCCAGTGCCACATAACTGCGCTTTTGCCTAGAGGCGTTTAGGATAATGTACGCCATTAAATCAGTTCGCCAGATAACTACTGACGTTAATGAGTTAACCAGACAGAATGATCTGTATTAGTGAATTTTAAAAAGGCAATAAACGCATCACTAGCCTTAGTAGAAAAGGATTATGTGATTTCTATCCAGCTGTGCTTTCCCATTCGCCGGTCTAAAACCTCATCCATTTCATACTGCCAAATCCTCCTGGCTGCCCAGTTTCAGAAAGGTAACCAAGTACCCCACCTACAGAGACCCAGAGGTAGCCAGAACCAGAAGTCACACCTGTTCCTGTCCATCTATGCTCACATGAGCCAATGCTTTAAAGGGTCGGTTTCACCCAATTTACAAAAAAGCATACTTTCTTTCTTACATTTCATGTTTTTTAGCCATGCAAACAGTATTTGTTTTGAGGATTTTGAGATATCCACCTCTAAGCTTTCTGCTTCCACCCGAGCACAGTGGAGGTGAAGGGAATTTCGTTTGTGGTGCTCACAGCACTGAAAAATTACATTTCAAAAATTCACCAGCAGTGTGTCTTTCCAGAAACAGTGTCTCCATTCCATTCCAATCCACAGACCTGCCTGTGAGCAGTTTTCACTCTACCAAAGAGGTAGTCCCTATTGCATTGGATGGGATTTATGTCTCTATGTGCTTGTCAGTGACTTGAATCCGGTCTTGAGCGCATATGTCTGTGATTTTTAAGTTGGTGACAAATTCAAATATTATAAATAATACTAAGCTCGTCTGTGATGATGGTCACATGAAACGCTATCTGAAACGCCAACATTTATGATTATCATTATTATTAGGAGGTGGGAGGAGTAATATTAATATTGTTAACACCCCAAATTAAATTCCTTTCACCTCCAGTCTGTTGGGGTGGAGGCAGAATTCAGAGATAAAACCAAATATATCTGCACGGCTTGATACCACTACAGCTAAGTGAGAAAATGTTTTTTTAATGATTTGGGTGAATCGACCCTTTGACAATTTTGCATTAAGACACATGGCAGACCCAGTGGGCTCACTCCCATGATGGGGCCCACACCCTCCATCCCTGTTCCAGCCTCCGTCCACCGCTCAATCCTCTCCGTCCGTCCAACATTGATCCAGGCTCTTATCTCCACTCTGATCCCTGTGTTATTTCGGGAGCATAGGGATTGCTTAATGATCTATTGACCTGATCTACCGATCTGTACAGTCAACCACAATGGACCATCTACTAAAGAGGAGCCTGCAGGGCACGCACTCCTCTCTTGCGTACTCCCACTCAACTCGTGCCCTCCCACCTCCCCGTGTAACCCCGGAGAGATTAGGTCTTAATGTGCTTCAAGCATCTGGCTGTAAAGTGGTCTATGTATTTTTGCTATCTAACAGCTCTGTTCATAAGATGACTGCTGATGACTTGGCTCAGCTAAATCCTCTCACTGTGTTTTCATTTAACTTACTGTCTGTGTGCATATGAGTTGCTGACAATGATTTGTTAAGCCACTCGTGTCTGGTTTGTTTGAAGCGAGATTGCCTCATTTGAACATTGACTTTTATGCTCTCTGCAACAGGCTTCTTACCCCCTTGATTGAATCAAAAACACGGCACCAGAATGAGCTGATCTTGAAATGGAGCTGTGTGATATAGGGGGTCTTATCCAGCTTAGTTTCCCTATGTTTGACATTAGTTTCTAGTTTTGACGACTGTAAACATAAGGAGAGCAGAAAGACGGGCAGCCTCGTGTGTATAAAGGTAAACATATAGTCTAACAAATGTGAAGAAACCACTTAAACACCACCGACACATTTGATTGGATCTTGCCCTGTGTCTGGTTTGCACTGTGGCACCTTCAAGCGCGACTGCAGTTGTTGTGACACGTTGAGCTTGTCATGGGTGAGATCCTCAAGGATTTGCAAGACACCAATAAATAACTCTACTGTGTTTGATGCATTTGTAGGGTTTTGTGATTGTTTTTGTCATGCTCGCAGCACAGCTTAGAGATGGTGAGGGTGGTTGGTTAGCCTGCCTGTCTGTCCGTGACAGCTTCTGGCCAGATTTCCATTAAATTTGGTATGGATTTTCACGGTCCCAAGAGAATGATTTATAATCATTTTTGCAAACCTTTCATCTTGTGCCACCATCTGGTAAAAATGTCTCACTTGAGGTGATGACAAGGTATTTGCTGGATTTGTTTTAAAATTGCAATAGATTGGCTTTTATTTAATTTTTAGTTTCATATTGTTAACAGTTAAGGTTTTTTTTTTTTAACTCATGGTGACGTTAGGCGAAAGGTTGTATGGTCACCAAAAGCATTTGGACTTATCCTCTGGTACATTTAACGTCGTTTAATCTCTTCTTGTTTACTCTTTGTTGCGGTGCAAAATAAACAGTGAAAGTTGTCCGGTCAAGAGCAATCTTAACTGCTTGGGTTCAATACTTAAACTGTTCTGTTAATTTGTGTGCTAATTCATGAGCACAAATTACCCAAAATCTTACTCCTTAAACATTCCGGTGTTCTGACAATTTCAGCTGCTCTCTCCGGATGAGCCACCAGTGGAATCACTTTAAAGTCAGGTCACTTATTCTCTCAGGTGGGAAATATCTATTAAAGTGGACTGCCAAATGTGTTAAAGAGTAAGATAGCTCATGTGTGAGAAAAGCGGGTAAAATCATCAGTAGTAATAGTAAAATGGTCAGTATTTTTGCTGTCGGGTTCATTTCTTTCCTGTTTTCATGTGTAATTAACACTGTGGTAGTGGTTTGGTAGTAGACCTTTAGACTCTTCTCTTGTTTCATCACAAATATTAGCTCCTCATGTTTATTAATATGACCTAAACCTGTTACTCATCCCAGCAATTAACTGTTAAATGGATGTATTCACATCTTGGCATAGGGCCATGTTAATTATGGCTGAAATTAAACTTCAGGTCATTTCACTGTAATTTGTGAACTGATATCCTGAGATGTTTAAATATTTCAAATATATCAATATCCTGCAATTATTAAGAGTATAAACTAAAACCACAATACATTTCATACACCATCAGCCGTGCAGCTCTAACATTAGAGGTACATGCGTCATGTCCTGCCTTGCAGTCACACTCAATGCAGATCGTGAGCGGTGGCATCTGTGGGCATGACCGGGCGCACAGATTCCATGATGTGATGTGCGAATAGTGACACGCTGTATGTGGCGTTATGAAATTAATGTGGCAGCGATCGATATCGGACAACTCTCAAGCAGCTCAATTTTACACTTGCTGCAGGGAACAGATGGTACTCACTGATAATGTTGCTGGAGGTGGATCCATGGCAGAGAAGATACAGAGAGGGGAAACCAGATCCTCCAGAGCACAGGAGAAAGGAGAAAAGAGGTTAAGGCGCTGTGTAATACTTATTCACATAACCTGCATGGATGAACAATTCCCTAATCATATTTCTGTAATGAATAGTTAATTGCACATCAGCACTGACATACACAACAACACATGACCCCCTCCAAGCTCTAGATTAATTTAAACGCAAACAGCAGCTGCATAGTCGCCGTGTATATGATCTCTGTACTCTTGCGCTGTTATCATTACCATCAATGCTTTATGTAGCTGGAGGGCATAAATTTGTGTTCACACTGTGTTTGAAGGAAAAACATTCCAGTGACACTCAAATATTAAAATACACCCACAGGCACACCAATGCCTCAGCAGCTGAGTGGTTTACATTGTATTTCTGCTTTCTAGGGCTGAGAGGATACCTGTTGAAGAACTTCCGGGTGCAGAAACTTGTCTGGTCTATCATTGATAGGCCTTGGCATTGCATTGATAGGACTGGGTATCTGTGTGAAAATAGGCTTCTGTCTACACCTCGTAAATCTCTCAGTCATGTCAGGTTGAATCTCCTCAAACTACATGTCCAGGGGGAATGGGTGAATGAGACGAGCGCTCCAGTGTTGAAAAGCATGTTATTGGAGCCCATTCCTGCTCTGGGATTCCTTTTGGGCCCCTGTGATTACAGCGCCTCAGCCAGGCCGTGTTTGTGTGCATGCCTGTCACAGAGTGTGTGTGTATTTCTGTCTGTGCTTCAGAATATGTGTGCTCCACCAAGTTCGGTGTGTGTGTGTGTGTGTGTGCTGCTACTCGTATGACTCGCTTAGAGCTAAAAGCAAGACTGAGTGAGGGATCAGAATTTAAAACAAGTCTGGGCACATCTGGTTGTGATTGGCAGGAGAAAAAAGGGTCCTTGTGTTCTGGGAACTGGCAGCAAAAGCCTGACCCAACCCAGTGTAACCCAGCCCAGTACAGTACAGAACCAGCCAACAGGGGGAAAAAAAACACCAACAGCAGGACTGCTCCCCTTCACCCCTCCCTACTTATCCTGACTCTTGGCCAATTCTCATAATCCCACAGCAAAGCCCCTGGCAGCTTTTTTTTTTATATAAACACTGTTCAGAGTCTCCCATTCCTTCCATTTCAATATATGAAAGTAG
>NTHP01000668.1:286865-330062 GCA_003416845.1 Oplegnathus fasciatus
TTTAGAGCTGAAATTGTTGTTCACATGATGTTCCTTTTATTTTGTCCACCCCTGTTATGCGCATGTAAACTCCAGATTTATTTTTAGTCTACTCCTCTTAGTTAAATCTTGACAAAACGCTGACTATCCCTCCCTCTTAATTAAAGCAGTAAAAGCCAACCGCACACATTTCTGTCCTGAATAAGCACAGACAGAGATTTTATTGCACCATTTCAATTTTAATTGAAATATTTAAGGCTATGAATTGAAAAGGGCACGATACATTTACGCAGTGCAATTGGTTTGGGGGGGTGGGGGAGAGAAGGACTGAGGCAGTAAATGGTAAGAAAAATAAAATCATCAAATCGAGTAGTGGGCACTTAAATGCAAATGGGAGTTGGCAGTGAAATGAACAGCTTCCCCCCTGGGCAAATGTCTAATCAGTGGTCTCCCCACTTAGTCCAGTGAGGGAAGGCAGGTTAACATAATAAAACACAGCTTTGGCAAAGAACTTCGGAAGTTTCATCAGGGCTTTTCAATTCGACAAATGTGCCCGTGGACTTGACTGACAAAGCGGAATGAGAAGGTGGATGCTATTGAGAGTGTGTGAGCTCGAAACCACATGCAAACATAGACGCACATTTGCTGTGTGGGCAATAGCTGCTTCAAAGCCACCTGCAGTTCCATATTTACCACAGCCTGGGCAAACAGCAGCGAGCAAGGACTCCACAGGCACCTGCTGTTAGCCGGTACATGATGCTGTCTGTATTTTACAGGGATATTGTGTGATCATGTTTCCTGAGACAAAACAGTGTACTTCCTGAAAGCATTGTGCTCGGAGGTGTTGTTGAAGGGGGAAAAAAAAAGCAAAGTGCAAATGAAGTTGGAACGGATCCAAGCTTTTTAAATAGGATTTTATTGTGTTATGGTTGAGATCTAGCGCTCGGCCTTAATCTTTCTTTACCCCCACACACAGTTTTATTTTTTCATCAGCGATCATTTCTGATATTAAGTCAATTAAATCCAAAATAACACGCCCTTTTATAGAACTGGAGCAGGAAGTTGAGTCATATACAAACGGTTGAACATTGTCAGCTTGAAGCAGTTTTTTAGTAGTTTTATCCCAATAACCTAAATCTATATCTTGATATGCTTCATGTGTACAATGTGTACTATACGTACTCTGTTTTCTCACTTACCACTGTAGGTTTGTTGCCATGTAGATAGTTTGGGTTTTATTTGGCCCAGTTTATCAGTATCTGTCTCTCAGATTTCTGCATCAGAGGTGGAGATGAATGGAATTTATTTGTGGTGCTTAAAGAATAAAAAAATGAAGAATTCAACCGCAACACAACCATAAACAATGCCAGTAATTAATCCACACACCTTGTTGTGAACAGTTTTCATAGGATCTACTTTTTCTGGAAAGAGAGATTGCTGTTACATTTCTAAATGTAATGTTTCAATGCTTTTAACACCACAAACAACATGTAATTCAACTCAGTTAGTTTGGGGTGGCTTCAGAAATTTGCTCTGTCCAAAGGTAAAAACATTTGCCTCTAAACTAATTAGTCACTAATTAACATGCTATATCTTTTATTATTATTTAATCTGTGCTAAAACCAAAGTGAAAAAGAGCTAAGCTAAACTAACCGTCTCCTGACTCCAGCTTCAATAGGAGTAGCATTGATCTTCTCTCTGTAACTCTCAAAGCTGTTTCCCCCCCGTTATTGGGCCATCAGACTGCAGTCTCTGTCCACTTGACCATTAGATTGCATGTGTGAGTTTGTGTTTATGGGCGTATGTTAACCACACACGCACTCTATACTGCTGTCTCATGTTGTTGATGGTTAATGTACATTTATGTGTGCATTTAACTGCATTAATAATGAAACGCCTCTCCCTTTCTGTTCTCTCCAGAGATGGCGAGCTGGGTCTCCCTTCTCCTCTTTCTCTTCTGCCAGTCGGTCTCACGAGCCCAGGAGGAGAGCAACAACTTCCCCGTGGTGTTCATTTCTGAGAACCCCATCAACAATGTGGTCCAGGACCCCCAGACCGGTCGCATCTACCTGGGGGCGGTCAACACCATCTTCCAGCTGGGGCCGTCGCTCCGCCTGCAGGCTCGTGCTGAGACGGGCCCCAAAGAGGACGCACGGACCTGTACGCCTCCTGCTTCTGCCTGCCAGGACACGAAGCCCATGCCCAACCTCAACAAGCTTCTGCTGGTCCACCCGTCTAACGGTTCCCTCATAGTCTGCGGCAGCCGCTACCGAGGCATCTGCTCCCTCCTCAACCTGACCAACGTGGAACAGCAGCTGTATTACAGTGACAGTAAAGGAGAGAGGACTTACGTGGCTAGCATAGAGGAAAACGTGAACGTGGTGGGCGTCATGTCCACCTACTCAAAAGATTCGCACACCTTCAGTGTGTTTCTTGTTGGGAAGGGCTACGGAAGCCTGGACAGCACAAAACTCATCAGCACACGAATCCTTCAGGACTTCCGTGATTGGGTCGTGTTTGAGAGCATCATTGAGGCTTCTACGGTGCAGACGACGCCATTTGTTCCCAAGTACCTGCATGACTTCCGCCTTGCCTTCAAAGAGGATGGTTTTGTTTATTTCCTCTTTTCGCGGACCCTTGATGGTACGGATAATAAAAACCTGACCTTTGTGTCACGTCTTTGCGAAGACGACCTCCATTACTATTCCCACACGGAGCTCCAGTTAAACTGCGGCTCAAATAACCGATACAACAAAGTCCAAGCTGCGTATGTGGCTTCTCCAGGGAAAGAGCTTGCGCGGGTCATGACTGAATCAGGTATGTATGGGAAGGTCGTCCCCTGGAGCAAAGTTCTGTTCATGGTGGCGAGTCCAGACGATGACGACAACGACTCGGCTCTCTGCATGTATCCGCTCAGCTCCATCAATGAGCGGCTGGTGGATATCATCAGCGCCTGCTACAGCGACTCAGGGAAGATTTCCGGGTCACCTGCTGTGGACATTCCCTACTCGTCAAAAACTGACGAATTCTGCACATCAAAAATTGCGGTAGGTACTTCTGTTGTGTCAGCTGTTTGAAGTATTAAAAAATCTGTTTGAAATAAATGAGAGGGATGTGTTTTGAAGAATTCCCTTTGCAGTAATTAATAATGCATAGATGTGTCACTGTTTACTTTAATGTCTCAGTGTTTACTTTGTTCTGCTGATCCTTTTGTATTGTTCTGTCTAAAGCTCTCGTTCTGTCTCGCACATTTTCCCTCCTTCCATGTCTCTTTTTCCCCAAATCCCTCAACTCATCCAGAATCATACCATATAGCAGTGGTAGGCAAATAGCGGCTCATGGGCCAAATCAGGCCCTCTAGCAAATATATTTGTTTTCCCTTTCATAGTTGACATCTAAACTTTTCCATAATGTTTCACAAATCTACTGTAGATAACAATGTAAATACAGAGCTTCTGACTTTGTAACATCTAATACTGTCCCCACATGAAAAGAGCCAGATGAATAACTCTAATAATAGTAATTTAACCTGCGTCATTTCCATAAAGCAAGTAGCTCTTGAACTCAAACGCAGTTTTAATTTCACAGCTTTACCCTGTTAGACCAGAACAGATTCATCTAAACACAAATAGGTGTCACTCTAACAGAAAAAGCTACAATATTATCAGTACATTTGTGTTCATATGTGTTCATCATGTGTGGATATCCTGTCAATGAAATCTCTCGTAGTGCAACACAAAACATATAGTTGAACATATAAAGAATATTGAAGAACTGCATTTCCACTATACTTGAGGAATGCTGGCCTTCAGTGAACAATGGCAAAAAAACTGGCCCATGGTTATATGGCAGGGGTCATCACTGACCCCTGCCATATAGCTTATTTAGTAGAACACCTGCAACACTGCTGAGGGGTTTGATTCCCACATATTCCCCCTCATATCCTTTCGATTAAAGGGCACACAATGTGTCATCATCCTTTTTGTTTTTCCTTTTTCTTTTACAGAAGGATACGTTGGAAAACTTCAAATGTGGTGCAGACTTTCTGCCTTCCCCTCTGGCCAGCAAGCCGCAATTCGCCTTAAAGGCAGATGCAGTGTTGACCAAGTCGGGCCTTCTGACCGCTGTGGCTGTCGCTGTGGAGAATGATCACACCATTGCCTTCTTGGGGAACAACCAGGGGGAAGTCTTCAAGGTGGAGTTGTCTTCTGATCTGTTGCTTTTCTCTGCTTAAGTCTTTTTTTTTTTTCCCTTTAAACTTTCAGTCTCACCCGAGGGAAGCAGGATGGGGGAATTAAGGACCTTGTGTCTGACAGTGTTACCTTTTCGTTTTCTGTCCAGGTACACCTGACTGAGAAGCCATATGTGTACAGAAAGACTCCTGGCGACCCCATGGGAGGGAAGGTCAACAAGAACCTTTTCTTTGACCTCAGTCAGAGCAACCTCTACATTACCACAGAGAAAAAGGTGTGTATGTCAGGGGCCCTTTTGTAACGCATATCATATGTAACGCATGTCTACACAGGAGGCATTCAGGCACATTACTAAGTGTAGGTTACCTGTTTAGAGTTTAGAGCCCAATCGCTATAGTCATGTAAAACAGAAGAAAGCAGAGGAAAGAAAAATGCTTTGGGTCGCAGTTCCGTGCGTAAAGCGTGAGTTAAAAGCCTATCTGTTCCATCAGATGACGACTGAAAAACGCAACTGAAACGTCTCCTGTGTAGACGTGACATTTCAGTTTCACTTCTTCACTAGCTCTTCTATGTTGTTGAGAATTTTATCTCTGTGACACAGGGAGAGAATATTAGTCACATGCTGGCTGACTAGTTTTTACCACAAAGGAATTTGATCTATTTCCTTCTATCTTGCAAGGGGGAGTTGAATATGTTTTTTATATAGAGCATGCAACAAGATGAGTCACGTTTTGATAGATCAAAGGTTAAGTGTCTTACTCAGTGTTACTCTACTATCTATATATAGCAGCGCAACTGTTAATGACAGCTGTAACTTCATAATATGACAGATATTACAGGCACAGGATATAATCAGTGGAGGAAAGAGTACTCGGATGTTAAAGTACAAATACCAAAATGTAAAAATACTCCATTATAAGTAAAATTTGCATTGAAAAGTACACAGTAAGTATTATCGGCAAATGTGCTGAAGTATCAAAAGTAAGAGTGCTCATATAGAATTATCCCTTTCAGAAGTTACATTATTGGACTATTATTGCAGATGTATTCACATGTAAGAAGCAGTTTAATGTTGTAGGTGGTTGACGTGGAGCTAAGTTTGGGTGGTTTCATCTATACCACTGTATCATATTTTTATGATGATTGTACCATATGTAGCCTGATAATACAATTGAATTGCAGTCTATTTGAATTATTTGAACCATTGAATAATAAATATGACAGAGGGAGTTGTTTTAGCAATTGAACATGGGGAGCAGACATAGGACATGTGACAGGACTTGTTTTACTCCCACACTGCACACCTGCAACAAACCCAGAAACATTTGTAGCCGCACTTTAAATGCTTTATATTTTGTGCAGTGTCTCCCCTAAGGTGCACCGTTTGATCATATTTCATGTTGTAATGCTCCAGATCACCAAGGTGCCGGTGCAGACATGCCTCCAAAAGAAAGACTGCCAATCATGTGTGGAACTGAGGGACCCTTACTGTGGCTGGTGTGTCCTGGAGGGCAGGTGAGGATCACATACACACACACACACACTCATGCATGCACTTATAAATGCACGCACACAGTGACAGACTAACACAAACACCCACACATGCAATTCCATCTGTAAAACACAGCGGGGTATTTGTTCAGTGTTTTATTGCAGACACTTTTAGTACCCCTCGGTGTTTATATTCCATCTCCTGTTGTCCGTGCAGCCGTAAGGAATTAAAGCTGTTTGTCAGCCTCACGCAGTGAAGGCAGTCTGTGCAATTTACTCTCATCAGCCTATATTTATCAGGGTCTAGAGGGTTAGGGGGGGCAGTATGTATCATGTATTTTACAGAGATGTGATCGGGAACGAGAAAAAAAAGAAGAGAAACAATTGTGTCCCTCTGGAACTTGTTGATAAGATAAGATAAACCTTTATTGATCCCCAGCGGGGAAATTCGATACTCTCACTCAGAAACACTGCACGCACTTTTGAGCTGCAGCGATTAGTTGATTCACAGGAAATGAATCAGCAACTATTTTGCTAACCGATTCATCTTTTCAGTCATTTTTCAAGCAAAATATTTGATGGTTCCAGCTTCTCGATTGTGATATTTCTGCTGTTTGTACATGATTGTAATCTGAATGTCTTTGGATTCTGGACTTGATGATGTTTGATGACAACACCTCAAACTCTTGGACTCTGATGGAAATTTTCATTTTTATTTTTTCGGATGTTTCATTGATAAGATAATTAATCAAGAAAATAATCGGCAGATTAATAGATGATAAAAAGTCATCCTTAGTTGCAGCCCTACTTGGCTTGTTTGCTTTTCTCTCTTTACTTCGACTTCTTGAAAACAATTTAATTATTTCCGACTGAAATCTGATGCTACATTATATTTGGTGCTCCTGTTTGATTGCACATCATGAAGACAAGTCTGTGTTGCATTTTATTCCCTTTCTAATATGCTTTTTGTTTTGAATTGTGTTTTACCCAATTGAAAAAGAAGCGCTGAAATCTGAAGTTGTGTTGTTATTGTAGATTATGTGTTGTATGTTTCTCCCTCTCATGTGCAATATCCTGTAAATGTCAAAGTGTATCACTGTATGTTTTTATCAAATCATACTGAAAATTGTCAAATGTTGAAATAACATTTTTAGGGCTGCAACAAAAAATTATTTTCATTATCGATTAATTTGCGGATTATTCTCACAAGTAATCGTTTAGTCTATGAAATGTAAAAAAGTAACCCAATACGGCCATTATAAGTTCCAAGAGCCCAAAGTGACGTCCTTAAACTGATTGTTTTGTTCGACCAATGGTCCAAAACCAAAACATATTTCACTTACTATCATATATGATGAGGACGAGTAGCAAACCTTCATATATGAGAAGCTGTAACCAGCAAATATTTGGCATTTTTGTATTAACAATGACTGAAATGATTCATCGATTATCAAAATAGTTGTTGGTTAATTTTCTTGCGATCGACTAACCCATTAATCAACTAATCGTCGCAGCTCTAATCAATTTATCATTTAATTATGAAATGTCAGAAAATGGTGAAAAATGTCTCTTAAATGTTTCCTAAAGCCCAAGGTGCTGTTATCAAACTGCTTGTTTTCTCTGGCCAACAGTCCAAAATCTAAAAATATTCAGTTTACTATGAGACAAAGAAAAAGAGCAAAATACTCACAGCGGAGAGGTTGGAAGGGAATGTTTGGCATTTTTGCTTGCTAAGATTACTTAAATGATTAATCAGTTATAAATATAGTACATTTCAGGTCAAAACTATTGGTGCCTTTACACTGCAAAACCAGTTGCCCATGAGGGCATTTAATGTTTTTCATATAAAACTTAATCTGGGAAATCTGCACAGATCCTGCTTGAAGAGACTCGGGTATGTGGATGTTATTCACTCAAGCACATTGAAAATCTGTTAGAGTCCATAGTCTTTGTTCTTTTTGAGGCCTTGTGAAAGTGTTTAGGGGGTGTGGAGCAGGGGCTGATGGGAGTTGTTCATCCTTCTTCTGAAGGTGTACCAGGAGGTCTGAGTGCCGACGGGCAGAGGAGAAGAATGGCTGGCTGTGGAGCCCCAAGCAGGAGTGCGTCAAGATTGTCTCCTTCTATCCCCCGAACCTTTCCTGTAAAAAGACTCAGAAGGTACAGCGCTGCTTCTCTTCTCGCTTATTCTCTCCCTTTGTTCTCTGCACCTCTTTCTGTCTCTCTCGCTCTGCAGAAGACAACCCCACTTACATGCACGTCACACAAACATGCACAGCTTGAGTAATAAACTGTTTCCATTGTGAATCAAAAACCCTGTACTATAGGTCGTCCTGCTCTGTATCGATCCATCCAGAAAACTCCGAACTGGCTTATTATAACCGACCTGGTTGATTGTGCTCACAGCTTGAAGATGGAGAGCCTCTCTTGTGCGCTTTCTCTCTCAAGTTGTTTTTTTTTTTGTTCATTCCTCCGCTTCCTGACTACTTGTCTGTCCCTCCCTTTCTGACTCACTCTTGTATTTCCATCAACAGCACTTCTCCAGCTCAATCAATCTCCGGCCTTTAAAAGAAAGCTGTTTCTGTATTGTAACTTCACAGCTACACTTATGCAGAATTATGCAGAGAAATTAATTTACTGTGAACTGATATTAATCAACCAAACAGGTCATATGCAACAACCCTTTCTGTGAAAACCTCAGTTTTCAGCCACTTCCAAATCCTTTCACATATTTTTTTCTATTCAGGTGACGATCCACATCCCGGCCCTTCCTACAATCGGGCCTTCTGACCGTCTGCACTGCACCATCAACTCTGTCCACAGTGATGGCATCATGTCTGACTCTGGTCAGGTCTCCTGCCATCTGCCCAAACCTTCCGATATACCACAAACACCTGAGGACCAAGGTATAGTTACTGTGACCTACTCTCTTTTAATGCATCCTCTTTCAATGCAAATGTCTGTTGTTCTACATTACTGTATAACCAAGGTGGTATCACCAATGGGCAAAGCCACCAAAGCGGGCAACTTCCCCTGGGGCCCCAAAAAGCCCCAGGTTTACTGCATATCAGTTGGTTTTGATAATTTGAGTAATGCAGATTTGTTAGTTGATATTACTTTAGTGGTGCAAATTCCCTAAGTCGGGTCCGGCATTATTAGCTCATTTTGTGGCCATTTTGCGCAGTAGGGGCCAAAAAAAATGCCCCTGATTATAACCTTTTATTAGCCATGCTTGTGGAAAGTACTGCTGTGCATATAAGTACAGTTTCATAGAGCCACTAGCATGGCTGTACACTGTAAGTCTTGTTAAATTAATACATTAATACATAATTAGTATAAAGGTATTTGAGGTCAGACTCTGTCACAAATTATTTAAAGGTCATGTCTTGTGTGTCAGAATGTGTCGCCCTTCCTGTGTTTTGTTGTCTTCAAACGCACAAATGACATCTTATCATGAACTGTGGAAGTCTTGAATATTCATAACTCCCAAAGACACCATCCCCATTCATAAATGTGTAAAACTCGTATCCCCCCCAACAGCACAGTTTAACCCTCCCTTTGCTGCGTCCTCAGACTTTGTGGCCGTGCCAGTCAGGATTTTTGTCAACGACACTGTGGAGCTGGCCACGCGTGACTTCAAGTTCTACAACTGTGCTGCCACAGTGAGGAAATCTGAAAACACACCGTGAGTCAGTCTCTTAATCTATCAGTTCTGCTCTGTCACTCACTGAAAATACACAGCGACACTGAACACAGCATCAACTGACAACCTTGACGTAAATGTATCACCGTGCATGAACAGATGAGAGATCAAGGCTCTGTTTATAAATTGTGATGCATGGTAGTTTTGAATGCACCTCTTGCATTTTCTCTCCTCCGTTTATTACCAAGCCGAGGAAATTGCCTCTGTTTCCTTTTCATTAATCAAAAAATGAAAGTCAATCTCACCATTTTTCCCCCCTCCTTATTTTTTTCTTCATTTCTTTCATGCCGAGGAATGTGTGATGAACGAGCTTTGCTTATGTGAAGTTGCAAAGATCCATTTCGTTGTCAGCAACATGGATTTTTGTGCCGGACGCTCTTTGATGAGTTTGCATGTTTTTAGATTTTGTTTGTGTGTGCTTTTATGTGTGTGCACCTCTGCCTAATTGTGCGTGTGAAAGCATTTTCTTATCTTTGGTGTTTATGTGTCTGTGTTTCCGCTTGTGTTTTTCAGGTGCATGTCATGTGTGGCCAGTTCGTGGGGCTGTCTGTGGAACACGCGTGACCACACCTGCAGCGACATGGACGACAGCTTGGTGGGCACCAACATCATCAAGCAGCGTCAGGTGAATCAAGGGTTAACACATTAATTGCATGTCGAGGAGTTTTATCTTAGATAGTATGTGTATGATAAATGCCTGAGTGATCCAAATTCATCCCGAAAATTAATAAAAAAACTCAAATCCCGGTATCAGCTGGCACCATCTTGCGTGACAAATATTGTAGGGTGGAGGATATCAATTTACAAGTCAGCAGATGTTTCAGCGATACACTTATCTGTCGCCGCAGATGAGGGTGTCCGTTAAGTGGTTGGCATATTTAAAATGTAAATGATTAAAAGTGGGAGTATCTGATTTGTTTTGATGCCTTCTCAGGGAGCCAAGTGTCCTCAGTTTGAGAATCCAGATCCTGTGCTGATCCCAGTGGGCTACAAGACTCGTATCAGCTTCGAGGGGATCAATTTGGACCTGTACCAGGTAAAGCGGCACAGACACAGAATTTAAAGCATTTGTGGAAAACCAGTCGGCTCTTTTAAACACTTCTTGAGTATGGTATTAGGACGGCAGTTTTTTAACCAGTGCATAAATTAATACTCACATGTCGTAGAAAAAATTGCTCACACACTGACAAAAATGACTCTTTGGATGCAAAAATAATCAATTTATTACATGTTCAAAAGGTGACCATCATCAGCACAATTTACAGACCGTAGGCTATCAGACTAACAGCAATGATGAATCAGGAGAAAGTCATCAGCTTACCTGGGTGTGGTCACAGGACTTAAAAGGATACCAGAATGAATACACCCATGCATCCCTGTGTATGAGTCTTTAACTCTATATGCAGCTGACTTCCATTAATCACCAAATTGATAACAGTAAGCCAAGTTAAAGACGGCTCCTCATTAAGACCTGCTGGATGTAGCGTTTTCATGTAGAAAATCAATTTGCATTCTGATTTAAGTAGTTTTTGATCAAAGTCACCACTTAACATGCTTTTGTAATCCGTTTACACAGAGTGAAAGTGTTGATACTTTAAAATGTCTTGCTACAGATAACTACTTTCTGTGTCTGGCACATTTGTGTTGTAAAACACATGCTCTCACGGATCTGTTTGTTTTACCAACATATAGAAGCCCTCATGGGCATGAGAGCAGGCAAATTATGCAAACAGATGCGCAGCTGAGGCACTACCTGAAACTGTACATTTTGCTTGTAGTTGTCTTGACTTGTGAATGTACTTGTTCTATCGCATGTTGCGACAACAAGGAAAGAGGCCAGTCATCCCATCCAAACTTCTCTGGCTGAGAACAGAGGGAGGTTAGAAGAGTCTGCAGTACAATATAGACTTTCACATTTCTTCCTCAGAGAAGATCAGAGGATCAGGGAGTATTATTTTTGCAAATCGGATCTACATAAATTAACACCTCGTTTCTTGTTTTTATTTGTTCTCCAGGGTCACGTTTTCACCATCGGCACTGAGCTGATGAAAAATGTGGAAGAGGAGGTCAATTTTGAGGACGGGCCGTTCTACACCTTCAGCGGCTTCAATGTGAGTTTTCTAGTTGCTTGCCGCTCGTCTTGACTCGACACTTGACCCTCGACTGTGTCTCTGTATTCGCATTGCACTGCTGATTTTGCTCCTTAACCAAGTATGTTCAGATGGCTTCTGGCCAATTTTCCCTCCACTCAACACAGGTACTTGAACTATGGCTGATTTGTGGATTATCAAAGTGCAATATAGAACAACCCTGAAACTTAAGTGAAAAACATTGTAGAGTACCACTTGATTTCAATTTTTTCAGTACTGACAAAGTCTAAATGCAAACTTTCCATCGAGGTACAGCTGACTTTATCTTCCAGGCTCATAAATCAAGTCATCCTTTAGCTGGTTTTCACAGTCCCTTTGATATTCTCTAGCTCCCTCTAATGGACAGACTCTCCTCACTGGAGTTATTTTAGCTCCATCTCCACATTGTGAATTCTGTGATTGGGAGACTCAAGCAGTGCCTAGCCTCCAGCTATGTTCTTTTCCAACATTGATTTCTTCAGCTGAAACTCTGCCAGACTGGGTAAAAAAAAAAAAAGATCCTTCCTTTTTTTTCTCCCTTGGCATGGGGGAGCGGCAGCCCACACTGTTTGCAGAGAAGAGCTTAACTGCCATTAATCACTGGATTCTGAATTAATAATTCATTTTCTTCCAATTTCTTAGTTTTCATACGATAAGTCACCGGAGACCAATGTTCTCTTCTACGTGAAGGACAAGGAGTCGGGCAAGAAGATGGACAGCACGCTGAACGGTACGCCCTCTCACATTTTAATGTGGAGATCTTATTTATAATGCCCCGTGTGTACACCTCCAGTCCCAGTGTGGGGCCTCCATTAGATCCGAGGAGCCTGCCTTTAATCTTGAGCTGAAAATTAATCAGAAAATTAATTGGTAATGACTGTATCCTCACACACGTTTTGACAGAATATGGCGGATTCCAGGCCAATCATAACAAGTGATTGTGAGGCCTGTTTTTAAGTTTTCCCTGTCGTGCAAATTAAAACAAAATGATCATATATGAACATAGAGATCTCATCTCATCTCATTTATTCAGAATACACATACAGTATATCCCAACAGTATACTATATACAAGGGTATATGTTTGGTTTCAGAAGTGAGGGGGCACAATGAAGTAAAGAAAAAAGATATAATTATGCTTTCTATAATAATGGTATTATAACAAAAAATAAAAATGTGAAATATGTAAACCTCTGTATTATTAATGCATTAACCCAAGTTAAAATCATGTGTAGTTTCCTTGATAGAGACCTGAGGCTTTATGATAGATAATGTTATGCTTGCAACTTTACTACAAAGAGCGTCACTGCCTTATCTTTTATTGATTCGTCTTTTTAGAAAAATATTCGCTGTAAATAAAAACAGGTCACAGATTAAATCATAACATGCAGAGATGGTACTTTTTTCAGCCCAGAATAATGTCTGCAGTCTTCCTCACAGGCTGCATACAGTCCCAACTACCTCCGCCCACAGTATAAGGTAGGGCAGACTGTGATTGTGTATAGACTGTGAGGAAAACCCAGGGCAAAGCTCTCGCTTCTGCCCATTAAAGGAATACACTTTAGTATTCCGTTAGTACTCGCATCACACTTTTATAACATTGTCATACTCACGATGGACAGTTTAAAAAAAAAAAGGTTGAAAATCAATGCAGCAGAACCAGAGATATCGTATTTTTTTATTCCACACATTCTTCTTCCTTGTCGAAACCTGCCGCCTACATTACCCACAATACCCACTTGATCAACGACAGTTAAGTGGGACATTCTGGTGTGTTATGCTAGTAGCGGCTAATGTAGCCTCGAGCCGTTAGCCTCAAGTAGAGATGAGAAGCGGGCTACAGAGGTCTGGTGAGCTCACTTCTTACTAACTCCACCCCCCCAGATTTTTTTAATTTTCAAACTTGTCGTCTTCAGACGCTGACTCAAGTGACATTACTTGAGGCAATTTATCTGACTTCCCTCAGCTTTATACAAGTTTTTCCCCCGTATGCAGTAGTACTCCCCAAGATCTGTAAACAGACTTTGATGTGTAAAATCGGTGGAGTTTCCCTTTAGGCTTACTGCTCTGAGGGCAAACAGTAAAAAAATTATTCAGGACGAATTAGATGAGTAAATCAACATTTTTAACAACTCTCTCATCACGACTATAGTGATTGAACAGTAAGAGGACAATGTTCAGAAGGATTTCAGAGAGGATACCAAACTGAAACTCTAGCGATTACTGCCTTGAATGTATAGTATCTCAATATAAGAATATTAGTATAATGCAAATTTTGATATTTGCTTTTCCCCCTCCCTACTTCCCCTACAGTCACCCTGTACAACTGCTCCATGGGGAGGGAGGACTGCAGTCTCTGTAAGAACGCCGACCCAAAGTACAGGTGTGTGTGGTGCGCCAAGCAGAAGGCGTGTGTGTACGAGAAGTTGTGCAATCCTGACCAGCAAGGGTCCGAGGATCCTTACAACACTGAGTGCCCCAAACCCCAGATCACCGATGTGAGTAGTTAACAATGTTGTCATCTCTTTATGTTGACCTTTTGAACTGGAAACAGCAGGTGCATTAACCGTTCATGATTAGCAGCGACTTTGGTGATTGGATTATTGATTGGAGCACTTTTATTGGCCTTGTTTAGTTTTTTTTTTCTCCTCTTTCTGTCGACGTAGGAGTTGGAAGTCTGCTTCTCCTTGAGGCTGTGTTGAGCTCATCTGCAGCGCATCTAGATTGGATCAATTCTTTCTTTGCTCACTTAATTGTTGGTGCCTCATTGTCAATGACAGAACTCCATCAGCAATTGTGCTGATGTCAACGTGACAGAGGTTATGACCATACATAGCCTACTACAGCCTGACCGATACAACGGCCGATATCACAGATAAATCGCTATCAGTCTGTGTGTTGACAAGATGTTTTATTGCAGCACTTTTATGTAAATTGTCTGTCATTACTGTGGTCCATACTGAAATATCTCAACAACTATTGGCTTGATTGCCATGAAACGTTGCACACACATTCAAGGTCCCCAGAGGATGAATCCTACTGACTTTGGTGATCCGCTGACTTTTGCTTTAGCGCTCATTTTTGGTTTATAGTAATTTTTTTATAGTATTTTTTTCTCAGGATGAATTAAAATAACTTTAGTGATCCCCTGATTTTTCATCCAGCATCATAATTTTAATTTGTCCAATACTTTGATTTATGACCAAATTAAGCCAAACTAAGGACGTTCCCATCAGCCTCAGCTGTTATTCGTGTTTAATGCTAGTACGCTACACTTGGATTACGTTATACCTAAACATCAGCATTACAATTGTGAGCATGTTGCTATGCTAGCATTAGCATTTAGCTCAATGCAAGCTAGCATGGCTGTAGACCCTGACTCTTGTTTTAGAATTAATGCATATATGAGTTTAAGTTTAATAATATTTTATTTATTATTTTATTTATTCAAAATTATTTACATTTCTATGATGTTTACTGTTCAAAATGTAGTGTTATCTCTATATTTAGTCATCTTTTATCATACGAATTATTGTTAAACTGTAAAATATCTTCACTCAAACATATCTTATCTTTATGCGTTCATATAGAACATCAGCCCAAATACTGTAATCAGATTTTTTTATTATCCTCAAGTGTCAAAAATCCAGCATTTGGGCTCTAGTACAAACACACGGACATACGAACATGACTCATACAGTATGGATGCATTTCTCAACCATGGCTTTGAATATTAAACACTTTAACTCCAACTATTCAGCCGACTTAAACAGTGTGTGTAAATCTCTTATACGTTCTTATTGCACAACTAATCTGTTCAAATCCATTTCAAATCCCTTCTTCCTATAAACCCCCCCACCCCACCCCCCCAATCCAGATCATCCCTCGTTTCGGCCCCATGCAGGGAGGAATCTCCATCACCATCCGGGGCTCCAATCTCGGCATCCACAAGGAAGACATTAAAAGCATCACCGTGGTCGGGGAGCCCTGTATCCATCAGGAGGAGAAGTACTCCGTCTCCACGAGGTAATACTTGCACACCATGATGTATTGATGCAAATATATAAGCAGCAACACACACGCACTGCACTGTTTCTGTTGTTTGCTGTTGGTCAAACTGTGCAGGTTAACAAAACAGGCAAGTCTTTTTTTTGTAAACTTTTGGATACTTTATCAGCTAAGGAGGGCTTTGCTTTTCCTCGAGGTGACCTGGGTGGATATTTTAATTAGCTCATTATGCCACTGTATTGATCTGAAAGTCTCCAGGCGCAAGTTGGTTCAGAAACAAAATCACTCTTTTAAAAGGTGAATGCCAGTGGTGGAAAAAGTATTCTGATCCCTTTTTTAGTAAATGTGCCAATACAAGAATTTTAAAATGCTCCATTAGAAGTAAAAGTCCTGCATTCAGAATCCTGCTAAAGTACAGAAGTATTATCAGCAAAATATACTCAAAAGTAAAATTACAAGTTCTGCAGAGAAATGGCCCCCGTGATTGATAGATTATTATATATTATATTATTAGATTGGTATTACTGATGCATCAGTGTGTAAGCAGCATTTTACTGTTGTAGCTGGTTGAGGTGGAGCTCATTTTTTTAACTACTTAATCTAGAGTTTGGGGTTGTGAGATGATTAATGGGGTTGGAACAAAGTTCTGCTTCACAAATTTGTATTCATATTTTGAACTTTTCTCCAATCTCCACTCGAACAGTTATTTAAACAAAACTAGGGGAAATGTATCTTTAGTGGAATTGCAAATAACTTTAAGACATCTGAAACATGACAGGAGGCCCCTAACTTGATGTTGCTCTTCTGTGAAGAGTCGCAAGCCAAAAAAGTTCGGAACACTGCTTTAATGTTTAAACAATATGTTATATTTTATAAGCTTATTATATGTTTTTTTAGGTAAAGTCTTAATATGAATAGTAACTTTAGCTCTCAGATACATTTAGTGGGTTCAAAAGTACAAGATTTCCTTCTGAAATTTATCGGAGTAGAAGTATAAAGTATCAGAAAATGGACATACTCTTAAAAATACTTGCTTTCCACCACTGAGGTATACTGCTGAATGTCAGTCTTTAAATACAAATGACCAGAGCAGCCTGAATTTGTTGAGATATGATTTCACCAAAGCACTGGAAATATACCACACTGATTTGATAGCATCACACATTTGCCACAGATTTTTGGTGGTCTACTAATGCTGCAGATGCTCTGTTCCCCCTCATCCCAAAGCTGCTGTAATGGGCTGAGCATTGCAAAAAAAAAACAACAAAACCGGAATAAACTTAAGTCTCACAAATGCACTTCAGTCACAGCTGTGTCTAAAAAATGTTAATTTCATACAAATGGTCTTTAAAAGAGGAAACATCCACATTGTTTCCCCACAGCCTCTAGCCCGAACTGTTGACACCTGGCAGGATGGATCCACGTTTATGACAAATTCTTGCCCCACCATCTGCATGATGAGGCATAAAACGGGATTTATGAGACCAGATGGAATGTTTTTCACCCTTAAATCATCCACTTTTGGTGCGAACGTGCCGGCTGTGGTCTTCATCTTGTTGTTAGTTGTCCTGCATGGTCTACTGCATGTTGTAGCTCACTTGCTTTAAGCTTTGACAGGTTTTCCATTGTGATATTTCATTCCGTCACATCACTGCTGTAGCTGTTAATTGTCTGCTCGTGGCCCACCTGTTAGCCCGAATGAGGCTTGCCATTTTATGCTGACCTCTTTCATCAGCAACACATTTTCCCTGAGGACTGCAACAGACTTGGACGTGTTTTATCACACGATTCCCAGTAAACTCCAGACACTGCAATGTGGGAAAATTCCCTGAGGGTTCAATTTCTGAGACGCTAGAAGAAGCCAATCTGGCATTAGAAATCATACTACGTTCATAGCTGCTTAGTCAACAACATTAAACGTTGGCTGAACCTGTTTAGTATGTGTGCCCTCTTTAAAACGTGAACGAAAGAAATTTGAGTTCTGTTTTTTAAGTTGCTTTTACTTCCTTTTTTTTTTTAATTACTTCCGTTATTTTCACCACTCCCTTCAATTAACTAAAATAAGACACAGAACTCATGTGTCTGCCAATATCCGTAATATTCAGAACTAGCTAATTTGAATGAATAAATTTGGACAAAGATTGCATGCATCTGTTTGTTGTGGAAGTCAAAGTTGCACAGACAACAGTTTTGATTTTCAGAAGTTGTTTAAATTCATAAAATGCTCCACAAGTTTTCGACAAGCGCGTTCACAAACCTGGCGAAGCCTGAACATGAGGTTACAGATTGCATTAAATAGAGTCAATTCATTCCTTAGTCGATCGACAAACACTTAATCAGCAACTATTTTTAATTATGGATTAACTGTTTACATCATTTTCCAAGTTAAAAATGTCAAATATTCCCTTGGTCCAGCTTCTCAAACATGAGCGTTTGCTGCTTTTCTTTGTCTTATGTGATAGTTAACTAAATATTTTTGTGTTTTCTTCCATTGATCAAGACAATACAAGCAATTTGAAGACTGCCCCTTGAAGTTTTTTTTGTCATTTTATATAAAAAAACGATTAATCTATTAGATGAGAAATGAGAAAATAATAAGTAGATTAATCTAAAATGAAAATAATTGTTAGTTTCAGCCCCATTCTTAAATATTTGCTCACTTTTTATTTCTGTTGTCCTGTCCAGTGTGGTGTGTGAGATTGGACCCGTTGACCCTAAGCGTGATAACTGGGGCCAGGTGGAGGTGGAGGTGAAAGGGGAGAAAAGAGGAACCTCGTCCATTTACTTCACCTACAGGGTAAATACTCTTACACACTCCCTCTGTCTCTCTTTCTTTCCTTGTCCTCAGCCACACTTTCGGAATGGAGGCGTACAACAAGAAAATAAACGAATCCAAAAGCTTTCAGCTGATTTTGTTGCTTTATTGTCTTCATTATGTTTCCATTTCCTAACTGCAGAGAGCCCCTTATCAGAACATACCAAGGGCATGTCATTTAAGTGGAATGTACAAATACGACATACTACCAATACATCCCGTATTGGTATATTAAGCGCCTAGATGCTGTCATATTACAATGGTAATGCACTGTACAGTACGATAAGCCAGAACGTGAATGCATTCCTCTTTAACCAGATGCTGTGCAGTAGGCCCCCTTTTCTCTCTAATACTTTAACAGGCTACAGCGTAGCTATTTAACTGGCTTTTCATATCTCTGGCTCCGCTAAAGCTTCCCCACAGGGGAGTGCTCCGCCTAACTGTTTGCTCAGCAAATTGAGGCAGATGTGGTGCTTGTATGAGTGTGTGGGTGTGTGTGTGTGCGTGTGAATGTTTCTGTTAGGGAGGGGGGGCAGATCAAGGAGGGTGAGAGGAAATGTGCGTGTATATGACATAGCACTGTATCTGTGTGTGTTGTTCTTGTGTGTGCGAGTGTTTTCCTGTGGGTTGGAGCTTATGTGTGCATGTAAATCCTTGCAGGGGGAAGATGAGTATGTATTCATGCTGTATCTTGTGACTCCCACCTCTCCTCCCTCATCAGGACCCGATTCCCGAGGTGGTGAAACCCTCTAGAGGTCCTAAAGCTGGGGGCACCCTCATTACAATTTCTGGACGATTTCTGGACACTGGCAGTAAGGATGATGTCCAGGTTACCATCGGAGTGGTGGAGTGCACTGTGTAAGGAGTCCTTCTTTCAATAATTGTCATTCACGCCAAAGCCCAATTCTGTTTCAATTCAGTCTCCTCTGTTGATAAGTGCTACTTGTTATTCACACATTGTATTCTATGCAAATTCTACAGTATGCACACTTTGAAGCCCATAAATTGATTTTTTTTTTACATTCCTGAAGCGAAAATGGAATTGACCTTAACTTTGGTGTCATAAGCAGGATTTGTTTTTTTTTCTCTTACCATTTGCCTTTGCTGTTGTGACCACAAGCGTTCTGTCAAAACCAGCCCATGGTGACATTTTAGGCAGAGGTAACGGAAAAATAACGAGCTAGAGAAGCAGCAAAGCCGGGATTTAACAAGCTGTCAGGCTGCTGCCATGTTGGCTTCCCCTGCACAGTGACCTTGTGCGACCCCCACTCCTCCGGCCAGCCTGTGTTGAGTTATGTCCTTGTCTTGGCAGGGAGCACTTCGGAGAAAAGATCATCTGCAGGACAGAAGAATACCGAGCAGATAAGGTGCCCTCCGACCCTCTCACCGTCACAGTGAAGTATGGAAAGAGTACCACAACAAGCATCCCAAGTGCCTTCCAATTCTTGGACAATCCCATCGTGCTGGACCACCACCCCAAAGGAAGCTTTGTCTGGTCAGTATAAAGTGGCAACAAACCAGCCTTTCACCTGGAATCAAAGTTTTTGTAATATTGCTTTCATTTTACCGGGAAATGTGTGGAGAAAGCGTTGAATGAAAGTTCACGGCAAATTGTGGTATTTGGTGGGTGTTATTCTCATGTTTTTGTCCATTCTGACTGTTGGATACCATGACATTTTACCCATCACCTTCTTTTGTAGAGATTTGGGAAGTTTGCCACAAGATCTACGTTGATTTCAAAGGGACTGCTTTTTTTTCTGTACTTTCAGATGGATTCAAAGACAAGTGCTTAAAAAGATTTTTGTTTTTAGCCAAGCAAGTGGCATGACTCTAAGGATAGCCATGTCGGTCGGTCCACCAATTTGATCCAGACTGAAATATCTCAATAACTATTGGATGGATTGCCATGAAATTTATTACACATATTCAATCCTAATAACTATGGTGATCTGTTGACTTTTCCTCTAGCGCCACCTTGAGGTTCTTATTTGTGGTTTTGAGTCAAATGTCTCAATGACTGTTGGATGGATTGTCATAATTGGTACACAAATGTACGTTCCCCTTAGGATGAACTGTAATAACTTTGGTGATGTTTTTGCCATAATTACGTCAACATTTTTGTCCAGCACCTTACTTAAAACAAAATACCTGCAAAATTAATAATATTCTGTTTATTGCTAATTAGCAAATGTTAGCAGGGTAAATTCTGACTGTGAAGATGGTATACATTATACCTGCTTAACGTCTGCACTCTCCTCGGCCTTATCATTCTTGCCAGAATCTGCATTTTTCACATCTCTACAACAGATACTTTGAGGAAAATTTTGTTGACTAGTCATCATCATAATGGACAAAAGTAAGACAATAAGATCCAGGTTGACAAAAAACCAATTCGAAGTCGAGAAGGAGAAAAAGAAAACGATAAAGCTGCTAAATTGACATTGATGACAAGGTCGAATAGAATAGCACTGTTATGGAAAATCGAACACTAAGAAAGACACCTGCCTTGTTCTCTGCCCTGCAAGCTTCTATCTGTCTGAAACGTTAGTAGAGGTTATTGATGTCAAGAACCTTTTTTTTGTTTTTTAAAAGTATGATTTGTCCTCCAAGAGTCGCTGAGTGTGCGTGTGTTTGTGCATGTGTGCGGAATGTTTTCCACACTTCTGATCAGCTGAAGGGGATACAAATGCAAGTCTTTGATGTTGTGCGAAACTGCTTGGTGATCACTGAAAATGGATGCATTAGAGTGTTACCTTGCTTTTTCTGTGCAATTGAAAGCACTAGGGTGTGTGTGATTAGGCACACAGCCTGGAACAACAGACAACAGATAGGCTGCTCGCAGGCTAAACTAATTTGTTTTCATCTCCGGTGAAAATTACCCCAGGTGCAATTTAAGAACTGTGTCTGTCTTCCCGTAACTCTCCCTATGAGCTTGTCTTTTTGTGTATGTCTGTACTTATATATGTGCTTTACTGTCTTGTGTGCTTGTATGTGTACGTCCGTGTGTGTGTGTGTGTGTGTGTGTGTGTGTTTTAGTGGAGGGAGGAACATTGTGGTGATCGGCTCCGGCTTTGACCTAATCCAGACTGCTGTCGTGAAGGTCCAAGGAGGCAACTTGACATCTTTTGAGGTGTGTGCATCTTCCATTTCTTTCTCTATTCCCTTTATTTATCAGCATCTTCCTCTCCATCTTTCAGTCAGCGCGTTGATTATCCACCTCTAAAAGTAATAATTTCTTGGCTCTCTTCGCTCTTTCTCTTAACCGTCTCTTTCCTACTATTCTTCATCTGGGAGAGTTTCTACTTCTCCATCTGTTCCCCCCTCACAGTAGCAGCACTGTCCATCGATCTCCCCACATCTCATGAGCCCACGACTACAGTGGTGATTCATTCAAACACTGTGAAGCGTGCACACATACCAACACACACTCACACAAATCCACTCCCCCTTGCTTCCACTGATCAGTGAGATTCTGTAAGCCGGTATTACTTCATCTCACTTCTTAGGCCATAAATCCTTCAAACCTGTAGGATTGCAGATAGCAGCACCACTGTTTCACCCTCACCAAAATAAAACTATGTTCCTCGTCCAGCTTAATCAAGTAGGATTGACTCTGCCAGGGAACTTGAAGGAGTTGCACACAGCTTGCTTGCGCCTGCCCTCCAGTGTACTAGGCAGTGTTAAGCAGTAGCAATTTTGTTCATTTCATTTAAAGGGCTAAATTTAATACCGGCATTAAGGTTGCAGAAGATTATGACTATGCCGCTCTTCACCACTTTACTCCTGGCCAAGTCCCTGGTCCCTGCTACCCAGGGACAGGGGAGATTTGAAAAGACTTCTGGCTGCCACAAACTAGCAGCGGATGTAAAGTGTTATCTCAAAGGCCTTGGCTGGTCAACTTCATAAGCTTCTCTTGGTTTAAGTCTATCCACTGAACTAAACTCAAACATTTGGAGTCATTATTGCTGCTGGCTTGTGGTGAAAACATGTTGATTACATTTTGGGTCAGGTTAGCGGCTCAAAGCAACAATGTTTTTTGTTTCTGTGTAAAGACTCTCCAGCCTAGTTATAATGTAAATGTTAAGTGTAGATCTACACATCACAAAATTAAAATGGGTCTTGTTCATTTTTTTTTACCATGTTTGCCTTCATTACATTGTTCCGTAGACGGTAGCGAGCTGACAGGAAATGCAACAAAACTTCATGGCCGGGAATTGAACCAGGGACATTGCGACCACATTTTTGGGTTCTTAAACCCATAGCCCGTCAGGACATCCAATTACTAAGGTCTTTACTAGCTAAGACAAGCCGGACTATTTCTTGGCTCTGAGCAGTTGCCAAGCCACCAATGAAGACTGCAGGAAGTTACTGCTCCAAGCAAAGAAATATTCCCGCACGCCATCTCTTTTAAAATGGCAAATTGTCATTTTTACACTGCTGTTTTTGTACAGATTAAACAAAGATGTTAATTAGTGAGCTTTAGAGGTGCTGGTAGGTGATTTTATCACCTTTGGACAGAGCCATGCTAGCTCTTTCCCCCTGTTTCCAGTCTTTGTGCTAAGCTAAGCTAACCGGCTGCTAGCTGTAGCTTCATATCTAACAGACAAGTATCCGAGTGGTATAAATCTTCTCCGCCATCTCCCAAAACGTTGAACTATTCCTGAACAACATATGGTAAGAAGAGTCAGTTCACAGAGGTACTGTAGGTTCACAGTTTAAAGAAATTTACTTTTGAGCTAAACGACAAAAGATATTCAACTCACACAAGCAGTCTCGAAATTTATAGTAGGTCTGCTTGAATTTTTCAAAGCATTATCTGATGTGGCCTACGCCTTTCGCCTTGTCCTTTTGAAAAAGTTAAACTGCGCGTAGGACTGTAGGGTGTAGCTGTCACACGCAGTATTGTCAGCCCTGTATCGAAACAATCAGAGAGTGACAGAAATATCGCCATCGGTCCAGTTAATGAAAAGCAAATACACAAAGCCAGAGGAGGAATGACTCAATGTGAGTTGTGATTCATCAGAGGCTGCTATTCTACGATGGCAGATTGGGATTTTAATAGAATGGCTGAAAAGAGACGCATAATTTTACCTTCCCAATTGTACCAAACCAGGCTTTTTTCCCCCACCACCCCACCCCCAAAACACTCTTCACTCACACAACAAAAACATTAATTCACTGCCTCTTTCAAAAAAGCCCTCAACGCCCACTGTTTGCTTTTGTATCTCCCCATATTTTCTATGTTGAATACTGTTATATTCTCTTTCATGTCTTGTTTTGCATACTCTTTGCATTGTTGTTTATGTCCAGCTGTGACATTTTGCTCTCTCTCCGATAAACTCAGGGCGCCCACGAGAAGAACGACACGGTCATCCAGTTTCGGTCTCCAACAGTAAACAACTCCCTGAACCAGCACTTTAAAACATACATCAAGCTGGACAACTGGGAGAGGGAACTGAAGCCCTTCGAATACCACCCTGACCCCGTCTTCGACGAGCTGACCAAGAAGGTCATCACCGAGGCCAGCATCATCATCGTCACTGTGAGTACAGGCTGCTCAGGTCCCTTTAGTGCTGCAGTTGTAGTATGACAGCACTGTGTTTATGAGAAGTCAGCCTCTTTGTGTGAAGGAATTAAGACAAATGGTGTTATTATCTGACTTGAGGATAAAAATGGAAAAGCTGCTGAACTGCAGTTGCTGCACCACATTTTCACTCTTTAGCTGCTTATATAATGGTTGGGTTTCATTGCATATAAAAATTATGCAAATAGCAGCACATTTAATATTATGATTAAATGTTTTGGAAGTCAAATGAACTGAGAAAAATGTTCATTAGTAGTCGCAATTAGAAAACAGATAAATGATATTCCTAATGTAAATATCCATTGCTCTGAGTGGTCACGAGATGATTGACAGAAAAAGACACATATATCTGAGACCCAAAATTGACATTTTTCTGCTTTTTTCTGCAATTTCTCTCTTTTTTTATGTGTAAATTATGGGATAATTTTACGTCTTCTGGACTCGAAAAATTCTTCAAATACAACAATCTGTGATTGAAGAATCAATTGAGCCCGTACAAGTAAACATAACTTTGTTTCAAGTGGTTGTAAGCCAAAGTGATTAAAAACCTGAAGCATGTCATTTAGATATAAATTAAAATACGCATTAGTCTATTACTGGTGTTGTGTAGAATGGGTCTTGCTGACAACTAAATAAGTCTATAAACGATCCTCAGCTTGTCATGTTTCCGATATTGGACTTACCTTTTTAAAATATTTGCAAAGACCAAAAACATAGGAGTAAAAATATAAAAGAATAAAAAGAAGAGAAGAAGACATCAGTCAATTGGAAGTTTTATCAACAGATAAACAGACAGAGTTTAAGGGAAAAGTTAAAGGTTTATATTTCTTTTTACACCGTATTTTAATTATTTAATTGTATTTATTTATCTGTATTATTTTTTAATGTATTAAGTTATATTTTTGATTAGTCTAGGGGTGCAACCAACCATTATTTCATTGTTGATGATGATTTTTTTTTTGTTAGTCTTTTGCTCTACACAATTTCAGAAAATAGTGAAAAATGCCCATCACAGTTTCCTAAAGTTAAAGGTGACATCCTCAGATTGCTTGTTTTGCCTGATGAAAACTCCAAATACAAAAGATTTTCAGTTGATTATCACATAAGACCAAAAAAAAGCAGCAAATCATCACAATTGAGCCAGAACCAGGGAATGTTGGGCATTTTGGCTTATGATTAATAGTTGCAGAACAAATTCTGTCAATCAACTAATCAATTAATTGTCTAATGGATTCAGCTGTAGATTTGTGTTATAGCTTAGTACTTCTTTATGTCAGTTTCGAGGTTCCATAGTATTTCTTTTTTAAAGTTTTTTTTGGCAAACACGCTTAAATTAAATAAATTAGTCAGGAAAGCCATCTGCAAAAGAAGGTCTGAGGCCTTTTCAATTACTCAGACGCTGGTTTACTTAAGCTAATTTCACCTTGCTTATATTCCAGACTGCATTAGAATAATTGAAAGCATGTCTACAGATACAGGAGTGTGCTGTAGAATCTCAAAGTGTATATTGCAGTGCCAGGACTGTAGGATTGACTGGAGCTGTGCCTACAGTGTCTTAAGTAAGAAATGGCTTAGAAGTGTGCTTACAATGAATATAATCTTAATCTTTCTAATTACTTTTGGCACTCAGAGTGGAACAGTGAAGAGCTGTTCTAAACTTTCCACCCATTACTAATGAAAATGCTTACAATAAGGTTTTTAATACTCATCATATGATGCGTCTACTTGATGGTGTATAAATGCAGTAATTAATTTCCCTCCCATGTAATTCAGTCACGACGCTTTGAGACTCACAGTCGATCTTTCCGCAGGGTCGGGGATTCTCCAGAGCTATGACGGCCAAAGAGGCTCAAGCCTTTGTGGGTGACGTTCCCTGTTTGGTCAACACGCTTCAGGATGAAAAGCTTTTTCTGGACCCACCTTCCACCCCGCCCCGCGCTCGCTCCAGGCGGCACCGCAGAGACACCCGTCCCGAGCTGCTGGACTTAACGGTCAGATCAGACAAAGACAGGCAGACACACAGTTTTACACACTGTACAAATACTAAGTTACAAGTGAAAGTCCTGCTTTTAAAATGTTACTTAAGTAAAAGTATGTAACTATAATCAGGATCTATCATTTTGGGCTCTGGGTTATGACTATTTTCTGATTAATCCATAATGAAACTAGTCCTTAGTTGCAGTCCTTTATACAACAGTTGAGCTCCACCTCAACCAGCTACAACAGTAAAATTCTGCTTTTACATTAATGCATGAGTGATAATCATCTAATGATATGATACATAATCGTATAACAGTCAAAAGGGCTGTTTTTCTGCTTTGAATACTTTTACTTTTAACACTTAAAGTATAAACTGTTGGGTAGTTAAATCTATAATAAAACATCATACTTTATAAGCTCTTCATATGTTTTGTGTGCAAAAATCTTTATCTGAAAAGTAACTAAAGCTGTCAAATCACAATGTAGTGAAGTAAAACGTACAATATTTCCCTCTGAAATGAAGTTTAATAGAAGTATAACATACACAGACTTGCAGACGAGAGCATGCATGCATCATGAATCTTTATTGCACTTCTCTAGGCGTGTCCTCTGTACATCTTGAGACCCCATTTTTTTCCCTGCTTGAACAATTTTCATGTAGCTACAGGCCCTTATAATTACATTTAATTATAGCCGAGCCACAATTGTGATTAATACTGTAACCTCTCCTCTGGGTGATTCCTCTAAGTGAGCTATTGTTTAATTTCTGTGGCTGTGTGCTGCATAAAGAAGTGACACCACTGGACTATCAATAGTAAAGAATACCTACATAGAAAGGGCTTGATTACAAAGAATTAAACTCAATACATTTATGCATTTGTTCAGTTAATGTGAGCCCACCGACTTGCACGTAGCCCCGGCACTTTAAATATACCGAAAGGTCCTACAGCTGCTTTAGTAGAACTGTGGGCAATTACGCAGATTGTCCTCCGTCCCCGTTTCCTCTCCAACACTGTCGAATCTTTACCATTGACGCCCACCTGAATAAATCTCAGGCTAAAATGTTGAGAGCTTGTGCAGATAATAAGATTCCCTCTCTGTGTTTATCCACAGATCAAGTTTGGGAAAGGGGAGTGGGTGGTCGGCTCGGTGCAATACGAGAAGAAGAATGATTTGTCACTCTACATCATCATCCCTGCTGTCATTGTGCCCATGCTGCTCATCATCGCTATCTCTGTCTACTGCTACAGGTAAGTTAAGCTATTTAAAGTTAATGTCACATACACGATAATAAAAAAAAGTAATCTAACTACTTCTAATTCTGTGCACCCTGCAGTTAAATGTCACACAATACTCTATAATCTCTATTGCTGTAGTTTAGGCCTTTTTAAACTGTTATTCTATTACACAGCTTTCATAGATACTTACCTTTTTATTGCAGGAGAGGCTATTTTTATGTGCCGTTAAGCAAGAAACATCACAAAGCTAACAGTTAACTTACAAACCTGCAGTATTTTATGCCAGTGGTTCCCAACTCCAGACTTTTTCGCTCTTTGACCCCTTTAACCCTTGTGTTTTGTTGAAATTGGCTTTACTTCCTTATGGTTTAGGGTCCCACAGATCCCACAGCTGTTTGTGTACAAATAATACAAACAATAATTGCAAAATCAATTAATGTTTTCCTTGAAACCCAATATGTAGAAAAGTAACCCTTCACTTTGCCACAAACAAGACTTAAACATTTGATGAAGGGGATGTTACTTTTGTTTGGGGTCAGTTAGATGTCAGACAGGTATAACACCCTGTTTGACCTCTAATGAACAAACTGTTAAAAAACTCAAAAAACTGAAATACAAATAGACTTATTTTGGGATCTGGAGGGGTAGTGCTGCATAAAAAGTACTGTCAACATCAACCAAAGATATAGAGCATATAAAAAATAATTGTATTTAACCATGTTTTACGGCTTGAGTCTTTGAGACACAAAACAGGCGTACAGTGTCATTTTCCGTAGTGGGCTTCTAAACCAAATCTCAGAAAATTAGAAAAAGTCATGAAGTATTAAGCTGATAAAACCATGTAAAGTATGTGTTTTTCAAGGTGTCCAGGGTTTCCAGTACCCCAAATAGAAGATTATGGTTAAAACTAACCAATGTAATTTTAAAAAACAACATTGTGTAACTGAAACATTTTGTCTGTCTTCTTCTCTTAATAATCTTGAGACCCCTCAGATTTATCTTGGTATCCTGTGTGAGGTCCTGACCCCAGTGTTGGGAATCACTATTTTATACAATTCAGCTTGGCTTTTGTTTTACTACACAACCATGAATCTCCATCAGGTCAAGGGAGGTAAACTTGTTTAAAATGTTGAAATGCTTTTGGCTAATTAAAGTCAGCAGCACAAAAGATCCATTCACAATTTTGATTCACAGCAGCAGAATCAGCACAACGAGCACCAGCCAACTAAAAAATAATGAGCCTGGTGGGTTGTCTGCATATCATCTATAGACTGTAACCTGCTGATGATCCTTTATTACATAATGTTATTTCAGATCAGTAAGGTTTTCAGTTCACCGAAGCCTTGTTGGTTTGAATTGCTGGAGAGCTGGCTTAATAGCCTAATAGCTTAATAGCCTGCTGCACTTGATAGATAAACATTGTAGTCTGCTGGGTTAGAGTTGTGTGTTAGAGTCAAGCTTTATGCTAGGGGGAAATTATTTTTAATTAAAAAAAAACATTTTGTCGAAGCACATTAACAAATGCTTTTCATTTCAAGGCAGTCTAGTAATAATAATCTAGGGATGTCCCAGTCAAGTTTTTTTGCCCCCGATCCAAGTCATTATATAATGTATAATATGTATTATAATATATAATATTGAGTATCTGCCGATACCGAGTCCTGATCCAATACTTCTATTTTTCTAGATAATATAGCTGCACAGTGCACACTTCAAGTACATTAAAGTTATTAGAATCAATCCAGTGTATGTGCTTGAGAGCTGAATAGTTCTACAATGCATTAAGAAAAAAATACCTGCATCCAAGCTGTTACTTAATGTTTTTTATTTTTATTTTTTAGAAGATAACATAGTATAAAATAACAAACCCTCTCTGTCATCTTTTTGGCCTTGTCGCTGTCTCGAGGGAATTTCTCTACTTTTAAAAGTATCCTCCAGTGTTTGTTGCTTCGGTACAGCCTTTGCCCGAGTTACCTGAACACGGAGCTACACTCGTTGCGTTGCTGTGCATGAAAGCTTCACGAGTAAAAACACCTGTGTGACAGCTGACGTAAAACAAAGGATCGGATTGGGCTCAATATAGCCGATACCGATCAGTTAAAAAATGCCTTGATCGGGCCCGATACCAATCTTTGAGATCAGATCAGGACATCCCTATAATAATCTGTTATATCCAAATATTGGGACTTACTGTAAGAAGTATCTGTAATTGTATGATGATTTTACAGTGAAACATAATTGTAAAAAAAATTATTCTTTTTGTCTAATTTATAACTCATCTGTAATTTTTATTAAAATTAACTTGGGATGTGACTTTGTTAAACTTTGTTCCAGTTTTCCAATCCATTATTGTTATTTTTTAATCATATCTTACATTACACCGCTAATAACATACTGCTGTTTTGTACACAGCATTGCGTTTATGGTATTTTTCTCAAACTGTACTGGCATAATGTCATTGTAGGGGTCGTTTTATTTCGCTTGTACTCATTTTCACTGCGTTTTAATTTCACCAGTTCAGTCTATGCTTCCTAGAAATTCTCCAAAAAAAGGTAATTTGTCTGCCAGTTGATATGTCTGTCACAGACACTTATGCATTAGTTCAACTTGCTCATTTTCTGCTGAATATTTATAAAACGCCTACATCAGGAACAACAATCCCACAGTGACGGAGTAATACCTGTGAAAATAGGATGTTTCTGTGAAACTCTGCGGCTAAGTTATCTGCCAACCAAAGCATGTAGTCTCTGAACAACAATTAGACCTCTGAAATTATTTTAAAAAAAGTTAAAATCCTCTCACAAACTTTGTTTTGTTGTTGTGTTTGTGGAATTCGTTCAGGAGAAAGAGTCAGCAGGCAGAGAGGGAGTACGAGAAGGTGAAACACCAGCTTGAGAATCTGGAGGAGAGCGTACGGGACCGCTGCAAGAAAGAATTCACAGGTACAAACAGTGCAGCTGTGCAAAAAGCTCAGCAATACCGCTAATAATGCTCCACACAGGATCCATGTTTCTAAGAAGTTATGAAGTAATGAAGTGCTTCATAGCTCCGATTACATTTCTTTGATGTATTGTACTGCAGTGAATTAAATAAATTCTCCCGCTTAACATCATGTTATCATTATGAGAAGCAGTTTTGCAGTAACGGTAATAGAAAACAATTTTTCACAGCCGAAATCATTTTCCCGGCAACACTTTCCCTTCACTGCCTCTCGCAACATAACGATTGAGACAGATGAGCAGCACACAAATGACAAAAGCTGCTTATTAAAAAGGAACGAGGTACCACTTTTTTGTTTCCATCTCGCAGACTTGATGATCGAGATGGAGGACCACACCAATGAACTGAGCGAGGGACGCATCCCCTTCCTGGACTACAAAACCTACACCGACCGCGTCTTCTTCCTGCCCTCTAAGGACGGTGCCAATGATGTGATGATCACAGGAAAGCTGGACATCCCAGAGGCTCGGCGGGCCATAGTGAGCCAGGCGCTCAACCAGTTCTCCAACCTCCTGAACTCCAAGACCTTCCTCATTAATGTAATTATGCTGCACATGGATGTATCACTGAATGGTCAGATAATGTCTGCATACACAGAGTTTGCAGCAGCGTTGCAAAGGCGTGCAACATTAGAGCTTCACAAAGCAATTGATGCTTATAAAACACATCTAAATTTTCACAATCTTTTTAGCCACGTTACTGTATGAGGAGGGCGGTTGGTTTACTACTTTTGGTCCAGACTGAATGGACTCTTGAATGGATAGCCATCAGATTTTATATAGACACTCATGTTTCTCAGATGATGGATCCTAGTAACTTTGGTGATCACTGAGTTTTCTCTTACGCCGCCAGCAGATTCATACTGTGCTTCTGAGTGAAATTTCAACAACTACTGAATCAACTGTTGGATGGATTGCCATGACATTTGGTGCAGACATTCATGTTCCCCATAGGATAATTTGTAATAACTTTGGTGATCCCCTGACTTTCCTCTGGTGCCGTAATCAGCTCAAAATGTTGGTTCAGTACTTTAAATCCAAATAGCTGCAAAACTATTGACATTCCCTTAAGCCTCAGCTGTACTTTGTGTTTAGTGTTAAATAGCCAATGCTATCATGCTAACGCACTAAACTAAATGGTGTACATTATGTATTACCTGCTAGAAATCAGTATATTGACATTGTCATTGCGGCATTAGCATTTAGCTCAAAGCACTGCTGTGCCAGTACAGCCTCACAGCTAGCAGGTAGCATGGCTGTAGACTCTTGTTTTTCTTTAAAAGAAGGTTTATTGAAACACATCTATCAGTCTAAACAAACTCATAGTAAATAGATGTAAAAAAAATAAAAAATAAAAATAAGACTGGCATGATTTTATTTTTGAGTATTTTTACTCCTCCTCTCCTCTCAGCTCATTAAATTGATGAAGCAGTGCAAAACATTGAACCACGTCCTTGAGCAAGTGCAGGGACGTCTCTCTCATTTGGAGCTACTCAGAAATCAAAGATACAGTTGTGGCATTTTTTTTTTTTATCTGAATAAACTAAATTGGCCTTGTTCATCATAAAGAAGGAGTATGCAACAACATGGCTCTTTTATGTGTTTTAACAGTGTTATATCAGGCTGTCCTAATATGTAAGAGGATAAATTCATGGATGGTGTTGGTTTCTTTAGAGGATTTGCTGATGATAGTAAAAAGGTAAAATAACACCAGCCTTATCAGGTAACCTTTTATTTAACAAAATCACACAAGTGTGGAGTTACCTCCCACAACACCGATGGTGCACACTGTCCTAAATATCTGCTTTCAAAATGTGCCAAAACCACTGTCAATATACTGTGAGGTCCTTTCTGTTTTTTCTAAATTCAGACTCTCCTCCCTTGATTTAAGGACTTTGTAATGCTTTAGTTAGTGGAGTACAGTATTGGAAGTGAAACGCAGAAGACATAGCAGAGGGAGACGTGTGAAGATTCGTAATAATCCAATATTGCTGGCACAGGAACAGCCTCTGAGGTGTTAACTGCATATGTGTGGGTGATTCCTCTTCCACTAATTGGTATCTTTTCTTAGCCACAATATTTTACAAGGCAGAACTGAATTTACCTTGATAATTATTGTTTTCACGAGCATTAGTCTTTTGATTATTTAAAAGCATATTATGTCGGATTTGCTTGTGTGTGTATGTCTGTGTGTTTGTTTGCGTGTGTGTGGGCTTCATCAGGATGATTAATTTAGCTTGTCATTTGCTTGTTTCTTTGTGTGTGTGTGTGTGTGTGTGTGTGTGTGTGTGGTGGCATGTTTGTAGTTTATCCGCACCCTGGAGCGCAGTCATGACTTCAACGCAAGGGCCAAGGTGTACTTTGCCTCCCTGCTGACAGTGGCTCTGCATGGGAAACTGGAATACTACACTGACATTATGAGAACACTGCTGCTGGAGCTGATGGAGGAATACGTCCACAGCAAGAACCCTAAACTCATGCTGCGCAGGTGAGTGAGGAGCAACTCAGTGCTGCTGCTGCTCAGTAGATACTCGTGCAGTCACATACAATAACAAAACGCTGGTGCCAAGTTCTGTACTGCAAATCTAGGTCTGTTGGTCGGTCAGCCACTTTGGTCCAGACTGAAATATCTCAACAACTATTGGATGGATTGCCATGAAAGTGTGCACAGACATTCATGTTCCCCACAGGATGAATCTTACGGACTTTGGATTCTCTGCCTTTTCATTTGGCGCCACCAGCAGGTTGAAGTTTCCACTTATGCAGTGAAATATCTGAACATCTACAGGATGGATTGGCACTAAAATTTTGTTCAGACATTCATTCAGACGTTCCCAGAGGGTAAATCCTAGTGACTGTAGTGATCCCTGACTTTTTTTGGTTCTGAGTAAAATATCTTCTCAACTGTTGGATGGATTGACATGACAATTTCTACAGACATTTTGTCCCCCTCAGGATCAATTGTAATGATTTGGTGATCCCACAAAGTTTCATCCAGTGCCATCTTTAAATTGAAATTTACTTATACTTTGGTTTGTGACCAAATACCTGAAAAACTAATGACATTCCCTTTAGCACAATAACATGCTTAACTATGATCGTCGTTGTACTGCTATCGGCATGCTAGTATTGTTAGCATGCTGACGTTAGCATTTAGTTCAAAGCACCACTGTGCCTCAGTACATCCTCACAGAGTCGCCTGCACAGCGGCAGACTTTTGCCCTGAGATGGTTAGATGTCCTTATTTCTCATCTCTTTAATCAGAATCACTCCATATCTAAACCCTGGCAGCAGTATTATTAACCATTTTAGGAGGACTGGGAATCACTTCAAGATGCAGTACACTGTTTCATTCTGTTGCCATGTTTTCTGTTGAATTTTGCAGTGACTACTGTGGTCCACTATCAAGAGCCAGACTGCTGCTTGATCTATTCCAGTCCTCCTCCTTCTGTTTCTCCTTCTGTTTTTTTTTCTTCCTTGGAGTCCAAGTACAAAGTGCTGAATGATTCTTTTGCTGTTCCCCTTCATCATCTTCTTCATCTTCTTATCCTATAGGTGTTGATGAATGGGGCGTAGGCTAAACATTACTTTTGATCTACAGTGTTTTTGATTGTCCTGAATACATAAATCAGACTATATTGCTTTTGGGCATAATCGTGCATCAGGATGATTTTTCAGTGGACATTTCTAATAAAAAAAAGGACATTCAGTCTAATGTTGGGTCAGTTTTGTTGTGCAAATAAAACAGTCCTGATCAGCACGACATTCATCAGTTGAACTGTAAATTGCCTGCAATACCCGAGCCAACATCTAACCTGACCCAAATTCTAATTTAATAATTCCCCTTTTCACTAAGAGGAGAGATCAATTGTTATGTTACAAAAAATGAGCCATGCATCATTTAAAAATGATTAAAAAATAATTTTGTTATTGGCATGAAATTATAACTCATTATTGTTTATTGTTAAATTAATTGGTATTTTTAGGAACTTGCCAAACACCGTGGATGTTTTTCTCTGATATTGCCTAATATTAATTGCTCAATGGTTTCTCCCTTGGCAATGTCTCATAATTCCTGTGTAGTATTAGAGTCTGTAAACATTCCACTGACTAATTTGATTGATGTAAATAGCCTTCAGAAAAGAATCTCCAATTTTAGTGGTCTTTGTTCTTTGCCCTTTCCTTCACTGTAATGATCATGTCAAGGTCAAATCAGCCACTGACGACTGCCTCCCCTCCCTCAGCAGGACCCACTTGTCTGACAGTACAGTCGCTCATCGCTGCTGGGAGGGGGTTATGCGATTTGAACTGTCTGCTGTGCCTAGGCACGCTGTGACTGGCTGTTATGCAAGTACACATCTTAATTATCCCCCAATGGAGAGGCTCATTATGCTGAGTAGGCCATTGTGCCAACACAGGCCCCGTTATATACAAGACATCTAATTAGGCATGCTAGCACCTAACAACGGGTGCCACCAGTGGATATCTGACATTAGCATGGGCGATCCGTCAAGTGACCACTGACATGAGTTTTGAATGGAAATATCTTGACACTGTCAAGCTGGGCACAAATTTTTCTTGTTGACATTTTGTACAGTAGATGCACTGTTTTATGAAAGCAGTGTTTCAAAATTTTGAAGAGGATACGATGAAAATGGTCATTCAACTTTCAACTTTAACTTCATTGTCCCCAAGGGGAATTTTTTCTTGCAGCCAGATAAAACTTAGTACACAGACTTGAGCATAAAACATAATAAATACATAAAATATATGACAAAATGTACCCCCAACATGAGCTCACATATAACAAATATAATAAATAAAATAAACCAGTGACAGCGTAACATCCACTATGGCCAAGTAGTGATTATTTCTCAGGGTTTCTTATCGTATGGATTCATTTAAGTGGCATGATAAGAAATACTGATTAAATATGTCATTTTTTTCTTGGCTTCCCTAATCAAATGTTATATCTGCGCTACTTATTAACATACAGCATGAATACGTTAAATTTTATTCTTATAACGATAAAAAACTGCTCGCCTAATGTGTTTATCCAGGTCGGAGACAGTGGTGGAAAGGATGCTGTGTAACTGGATGTCTATCTGCCTTTACCAGTTTTTGAAGGTAATATTTTGGGTCACTTAAAATGTATTGTTTTTTATATATATATATATATATATATGTGTGTGTGTGTGTGTGTGTGTGTGTGTGTGTGTATGTGTGTATATTTAATTGGCTAATTAATTCAGTAGTGATTTGTCTTTCGTTGTACTAAATCGCTAATACAGAAAATGTGTATAATGACATGCTACAGCATTAAACTATGGGCTCTGTGCATGGATTTCTCCATTTCTTTCATCAGTGCTCGGTATTGGTAATGTGCATTTATCTGTCTTCTGAACTGCTAATCACAACAATTAGCTTCTTGACAACATCAGAGACAACTTCTAAATTGCTTTGTGTTCCTGTGTGTGTTTGTGTGTGTGTGCACCAGGACTCTGCAGGCGAGCCCTTGTACAAACTGTTCCGAGCCATCAAGCACCAGATCGAGAAAGGGCCTGTGGACGCCAGAGTCAAGAAAGCCAAGTACACCCTCAACGACACAGGCCTGTTGGGCGACGATGTAGAGTACTCCGTCCTGGTGAGATGAACGGACCCACACACACACACACACACACACACACACACATATACCCACACCCACACACACACAAAGACCCCACACAGACACTCACACATACAAACTCAGAAACTCTGTGTCAGAAAAACTGCACACTCTGCTTTGAGATTGCATGGTGTTTTGTGCCTGGTGAGCAACACAAACATGCACACACACAAGCGCGTGCAGACATACACACACACACACACACACAGTGCAGTTGCCATGGTAACCACCAAAAACCCCACAGGCGACTGCCCGCTTTTGTGTGACATCCATTTTCAGTGTCAATGTTCTCGGCTCGAAAACGACAGAGGCAACACGTTCCAATATAGCAGTGAAATGCATGGCTTAGGTGAAAGTACTACAAGTCGGTACAAGTATAGAGTACAAGCCACCTTAACAAAACCACCTCGACCTTCCAACCTGCACATGCTCTGTATCCGTTTGGGCAGCTTTTTCGGGAGTCAGGAAAAAGCCTGTGTGTCTCGCTTTGGTATCGTGTTTCAATAATGGAAGCTAATGTGAACACAGCTGTTTTCTGTTAAAGTCAGCACAAATAAAAAGACCCATGGGTAATGGCGTTGTCGAGGACAATTATCAAATTAGCCTGAATTACACGTCTCCTGCCGTGATGGATCGCCTTCTGTGATTGAATTACAGAGGGAGAAAAAAGGCGATGAGCTAGATTTCACAGGCAGACACAGTGTTTCCTGTTGGCTGTAATTCACAGCGTGCTCTCCCCATCCACCTCAAATGCAGACGGGCTTATGAGGGTTGCTATTGCGATTGCATTTCCTGTCCCCCCACCCCCTGTTTGAATCTGTCGAGTGGTCAGTTAGTTATTTCTGACAGAGTGACAGAGTGTGGGAGGCAAGGTGGGTCAGAGTTTGCTCCCGCTGAGCCTTGGTCATTAGCTGGCCAGGGTGACAGGAGTCCTCTCAGGTGTCACCGCAGAGTGCGTGTGTGTGTGTGTGCTTACAGAAGCCCGGTTGCCATGACGACAACATCCCGACAGAGGGACTTGGTGTGTGGGTGTGCGTTTGTGGGTGGGTGGCTGGGTGCTCTGGCCGTGTTTGAATATTTCTGCATATTTGTCATTTGTGTGCGTCGGTGCACGTGTTCTGCACACCATGTGGGCTTAATGTGTGTTTTTGTGTGTGTGTGTGTGTGTTTGCCAGACCCTGCAAGTGCTGGTGCAAGGTGAGGGTCCAGATGTGACGCCCGTCAAGGTGCTGAACTGTGACACCATCTCGCAGGTGAAAGAGAAGATCATAGAGCAGGTGTACAGGAACCTGCCATACTCCCAGCGGCCCAAGGTCGACAGTGTCACGCTGGGTGAGTAAATGAGGGCCACCTAAGAGGAGAATGAGCTGAAGCAGAAAACTTCTAATAATGATGAATAATGTAAGGGTTACAGGGATTGGGGAGGATGTCAAAACGGAGAAGCTATTTCAGTCCTGACTGAAATGCATTTTTAATCAAATCAGAATGCATTTGTCTCAATAAGCAATTGATTATTTATTTCATATAATGGATTATTTTGAAGATGATCTCTCTCTCTCGTTCTGTCTCTGTTTGTGGAATAAAAAAAGCTTCGCTGCGGTTGGGAAGTTATTCAGTGTCAGCAACATGAAGAAAGCCTTCATCCCTAAACAAAGTTTTACTTGCTACTGTAGTCAGAAACCTTGGGGACTGACTTGAAAGGCTAAAGCTCTATAGACATTTTCCAACATCAAAGCCATTTTTTATTCCCACGCATGCAGTAGATCTCATTCCTTTATACATTTTAGATAAGCAGAGATCCGTCTTCTTTCATGGTGAATCAGAAAGATAACCCCCTTAAATTTGGTGGTAACTTGTAAATGAATCATACGCTGCAGATGGCGTTGAGCTCAGGTCTGCAGTGGTGTCGGGTTAGTCCAAATTGAAAACGTTGAGGTGCAAATCACAGTTTAGAATTACATTTAAATTAGTCAGAAAATACTGATCTGTCACTTCTTTACCCAAAATTAACTCAAGTGTGTCACTAAATCCCAGGAGAGAAAGAGAGAGAGAGAGAGAGAGAGCCGGGCAGACGGTGGGATTTATTTAAGACCACATTATCAAAGGGTAACCTCAGGGTAACAGTGACCCATGATGAAATGAATCGTTAATGAAAAAAATATGTATAAGTATGGTGACTATTAGCCAAACATTGCAGTACGCCTCCACCTGGCAGAGATCATTCAGCTGTGATTGACTTTCTCTTCCTGCCCTCACCACAGAGTGGCGCCCGGGCTCAACAGGGCAGATTTTGTCAGATCTGGACTTGACTTCGCAGAAAGAGGGCAGGTGGAAACGCATCAACACTCTGGCACACTACAACGTGAGTACTGACAGAACTGATGAAACATTAAAAAAAGGGGGTACTGAAAATAGCATGGGCTGTGAGGAGGCAGAGGGGAGGTAAATAGCTGTATGTGGGCGTGTGGATGCGAATGGGGTTGCCTATTTTCACGCCGTTTCAGTCAGAGGCTGAGCTGTACATCTTGTGTCACAGTGGTGTGTATGAAATCTGTGTCTGCTGCACATTTACAGATCAGCAGACATCATATAATTTTTTCATTGATACTCTTGTAGGCTTATTACCACAAAATAGATGTTAAATATTTAATTTCTATGCTATTTACCACTAGTCAAATCAATGTTCAGACATGTGTAAATGTTTTTTTCTGAATTGCATGGTGATAACAACATGCAACATTCATTAAAAGAAGCTGGCAGTATACTGTGAACTTGCTTTTTGGCAAAAATAAATTCCCCTGGTGATCTTAGAAGGGTCTTTCAGATTGTAAAAAGTTTTTAGAGAGCGCTTAGCCCTCAAAACAATCAGTTATTGCAGATTTATTAAGCATTATGTAATGTGAGAGCTCTTGAATCTTGAGTGAATGTGTGTGAATATGTTCATACAAAGGCAAACCAGTTTGTGTCCATAAATCAAACATACAAGAAAGCAGTGTATAGCCATTTTCCTTCACTGTTTGCCTTTGTCTGTAAGTGCCTGGTCCTGATTCGCTCTTGTCAGCTCTCAATGGCGACAGAATGCCACTAAATCTTCTTGGCACTGTATTGATCCTTGGAAAATAAGGGTCGCTCACAAATATCCCCTGCTTGCCCTGCTTTTCGCCCACTTAAATCCCCCCTGTTTCAAAGGTGCTCCTCTTTCTTTCATCCTACCTGCCGATGTCTTGCAGTAGTTCTTAGAGGACAGTCCTGCTGCCATAGATTCGCTGGCTGTGTCAGAGTAGTGCTAATCACAGTATTTGGTGGGGTCAATAAAGGGTTGACGCCAAAGAAAACGGCCTCTAAATACCCCAATAAAGACCCATTGTTGCTGTCCACTCAATCGTATTGATTATGAATTAGTTCTGGGGCACTTACAGAGACTGCTGACTTCAGTCACAGTACCTATTAAATTCAAGGTGTGTGAGGTATGTACTGTATGTATTGTTGTGTATGTGTTTTCTGTCTAACAAAAGACTGTTATGTGCATTCCAGGTGCGAGATAACGCCACATTAGTCTTGTCCAGAGTGCTTCACACTCAGCAGAACTATGACCAGAACCAGGAAAACCACGAAGAGCGTACGTGTCTCTAATTACACACACACTGTACACATGAACACACAGTTGTTGAACCCAAATGAGCATACATCAGGTGTGTACTTGAGAATATAATGCTTGCCTTTGTTTCTGTTCCCCAGGGCTTTTGTCAACATCCCTGCTCTCATTTAACATGCTAATACATGTTGTTTTATGTATAGCACACTTTTAGATTATGCTGAAATAATATGCACTTTTATCTTTTGCCTTTTTATGTGCATTTCAGAATAGTTCATTGTTTAGCGTTTCTACTTGGATATTCTCTCTGCATTCAAATTCAGTTGACAAACACCCTCCTTTTTTTATCATCTGAAAGTGTTCTGTGAGACTGTACATGAATAAATAAAGAGTAGAATTATTAGAAGAAAATATAAAGTGTTGTTTTTCCCCCGATAGGGAATGCTCTGTTGGATGATGACAAGGTGTTTCACTTGGTGAGGCCGGCAGACGAGCTGGACGAGATCAAATCTAAACGAGGAAGCATAAAGGACAAGTCGATGACCAAAGCCATTACAGAGATCTATTTAACACGACTCCTTTCTGTCAAGGTACAAAGACAGAATCATTTACTCAATCAGACAATTGTTAAGTAGTTATCTAATTCTCTGTCTCGGGCTAATAGCAATTTTTGAACTGTAATTGATGGCTTCAAGGTTTGGATAGGGCAGAAAATGCTAAAATACTCTCAGAAAAGCCTGAATAGCTACACTCACATTGCGTGCAAATAACTATGTCTCAGGACTTCGATATTTCTGGCTCTGCTCTCCGTCTCTGCCCTGTCTCACATTATTTGTGGCCCCTTTCAGGGAACACTGCAGCAGTTTGTGGATGACTTCTTCCGCAGCGTGCTGTGCTCTGGGGCAGTGGTGCCGCCGGCTGTCAAATATTTCTTTGACTTCCTGGATGAGCAGGCGCTGAAACACAACAATGTGGATGAGGAGACCATCCATATCTGGAAGACTAACAGGTAAAAGTACTGCAAGCCTGCATACACTGATAGTCCATCTCAAAGTTTGTATAGTATGTATGTTTACAAATGGACTTGCACTTATATAGCGCTTTTCTAGTCTTCCGACCACTCAAAGCGCACTACATACAGCACCATTCACCCATTCACACACACATTCATACACCAATGGCACAGCCTGCAGGAGCAATTTGGGGTTCAGTATTTTGCCCAAGGACACTTTGACATGCGGACTGGAGGAGATCTTCGACATGCCGATCTTCCGATTAGTGGATGACCTGCTCTACCTCCTGAACCACAGCCACCCCTAATCAATCAGTGGTGGAAGAAGTACTCAGATCCTTTACTTGAGTAAAAAGTACCACAATGTAGAAATACTCCAGAACAAGTAAAAGCCCTTCATTTAAAATCCTACTAAAGTAAAAGTACAGAAGCTTTATCAACGAAATGCACTTAAAGTATCAAAAGCAAAGATATACAATCTTATATGTTACAGTATTAGATTAATACTGATTCACAATGCATACGTGGCATTTTACTGTCATAGTTTATCGAGGAGGAGATAGTTTTAACTTCTTTATATATAGTATTTCAATGAAATATCTGTCACTTCCCATTACACTTTCTTCAGAGAAATTACAGAGATAAAGTACCATACAACTCATAGAGATCTTATAGTCTAGTACTTGTTGTAACACTTTACGTACCTTTTCCCAAAACACAATTTTATGACATTTCCAAAAACCTCTTTGGGCCTCTAACAGTTATTTAAGTGAAACTATCTGAGAAGTTTAGAGGGGAAATTGTTCTTTGGTGAAACTGCCAACAACTCATAGACATCTGATTTTTTGTAAAGGGTGTTGAGCCATGAAGTTTAGGAACCACTGGTTTAATCTTTAATAATGAGTTGTATTTTATAAGCTTATCAAATGTTTTTTGATGTAGAATCTTAATCTGAAAAGTACCGATATCTGTTAAATGTATGTAGTGGAGTAAAATGTACAGCATTTCCCTCTGAAGTGCAATGGAGTAGAAGTATAAAGTTGCATAAAATGGAAATACTCAAGTAAAGTCCCGCAAATTTGTACTTAAGTGCAGTACTTGAATAAATCTCCATTAGCACACACTGACTGTCTTGAGTCTGACCAACACCACAAATCCTGCTGCCTGAGATACAGTTACTCTCCAAGAAATAAAACTTAATTCCAAGAAAGAGCTGAATACAAATGCACAATTTCAGCTCACTTAGTTTGCATTTGCAATCCCCCTGCTCCCATGTGACATTTAAGTGCATAAATTAGTGTCACGTCGGCTAAGGCTCAAGCATACAAGACGACGTGTTGCATGTAGATGCCAGTGATTGACGTAAGGCTGGCAAGAGAGCACCCACACAAGGACAGGAGATGAGCGATTTAATTACTTACTACACTCCACACCACATTCTGCATCCACCCGTTCTGTTTATCAAATCAACTGAGGGCCATGTATTAAATATGAATGTGTGTATGAGGCACAACAACAAACAAACATGGTAATTATGTCCCAAGCTAATTTAATTCTGTGATTATAGCAACATTGCTATTTTTATGCGTCTATTGTATTCTCACTGCAGCCTTCCCCGGAGACATTGCCAAACCAGTATGAATTTTACACGGTGTGCGTTTCATGTCTCAGATGGCGGGGCATTCACACCGATCAGGGAGGAGAGTTTTTTGGAAACTACTGGATTTTTCTTTTGAATTCACAAACTGTCCTGTTCAGAGGGGAAATTAGCGAGAGTACTCGAGCATTACATTGTGTAGTCTGTATGTTGTTAGGCTGCACAGGAACTTGAAAGGTCAAAGTTTTGGTGTCACTTTAGCATTTCTAATCACTGTTCGTTAGAGTAAACAAGCATCATTGACTGTTGCTCGGCGTGGATCCCTTTTGTTATTAAGAAAAGTCTTTCTCTTTTTCATTTCACTTTCATTGAACAGCAATAATTCTCAGAGAGGTCAGTATCATATGAAATAATAATATTAAGTGACAGTCAAGGGTATTGTTCTGAATAAACTGACACCTACAAGAAAGGCTTCTCTCCATCCCTATTATTATCTTGTACTGCACTCAATTGCACCTCAGGCAAGTGCTCTCACACATGAAATGCCTCCCTGACTCAAATGAATTCATAGATGTAATGTAGTTGATGAGATTTTCTCCCATTCTGACGCAATAATAATGATAACAACCGCGATGATGGACCGCTTTCTTGCCCCCTTTTCCCCGCGCAGCCTTCCTCTGCGGTTCTGGGTGAACATCCTCAAGAATCCCCACTTCACCTTCGACGTCCACGTGTCTGAAGTGGTGGACGCCTCGCTCTCTGTCATCGCCCAGACCTTCATGGACGCCTGCACCAAGAGCGAGCACAAACTCAGCCGGGTGAGTGGAAACAGGGAGGAGGAGGAGGAGGAGGAGGAGGAATGAGGGGAAAGAGCAAGAGGGAAGATGGGAGAGAAGACAAAGAAGATGAGAACAAAGTGGATTACATGAGAAGTAAAAAGGAGTGAGAAGAGGAGTGTCAAAGGTCAATCAATCCAAAGTGCCATTGTTTTCATTGTTGTGTCCACTTTTTGTCTCTAGGACTCTCCAAGTAACAAACTACTCTATGCAAAGGAGATCTCCACCTATAAGAAGATGGTGGACGAGTAAGTCCTACAATATTCTTTCGATCTGTTGTTTTCATGTCAGTTTAAAATGCTTCTTGTAAAAGATTTGTCAATGCCAATTGTATAATGTCTTATCTTCTCTATCTGTGTGTGTGTGTGTGTGTG
>NTHP01000668.1:337788-350515 GCA_003416845.1 Oplegnathus fasciatus
GATGAGAGGTGAAACGTCTTCACAGACAAAACCAAAAATCCAGTTGCGTTCGATTCAATTTCCTTGAGATTACATGCACACACCATACTCCCCATAATAACTGTAGAAACTCCAGAGGAACTAGTGCTTGGAGATTTTCTAAGAAGGTAAAAATAACACACATCCAGAGAACGCCCCCTACACCAAAAACTTCATATTTCGTTAGATCCCTTTGTTGTGGAAAGATATAATTAAAGGATATGTTCACATTTTTTTCAAGTCGGCCTTAAAGCAATACCCACATGCAAAGGTACACTGAAAGAGTAATTGTTTTCTATAGTGATTCCTCTTGTCCACATTAGCCCTGAGGAGATACCTTCCTAACGCAATTCCAGTGTAAGAAATGGGGGACAAAATCCACTTAACTGAAACACTCTCACTTGATTTGACCGACTCAGACTTGATTTAATGCCTCATTTTAGCTTTGGCTGAACCTTGGAATGCATTTTTGCACAAGGACCAAGGACTAAGGATTTTGTCCCCCATCACTTAGGCTACTTTGGATTCACAATAGGAAGGGACAGCCAGTATGGACAGGAGGAACATATACAGAGACCAATAACTCTTTCAAAGCACATATGGGCATATAAGCATGGTTTTAGGATAGACTTAAAAAAATTGTGGCCCTGTCCTTTAAGTTAATGAGTCAAACCAGTGCGTAATTACGCAAAGCACATCTGGAGACTGCATGGAGTGCTGTCATCCCTGTCTTGCTGCTGCATGATGATCAACTACAGGTATTTAATCAACCATATTCTACGAGCAGGTGAGTATTAGCATGTACAGCCACGTGATACACAGTAATGTGTCTGTCGCGTGTGTGTGTGTAGCCCCTACAGCCTTAAAGAAGTAAGCAGCAGGTGTGTCCATGTGTTTTCTAATTTACGCGTTTCTCTATACTCTTCTGGTGCATTCAAGCCCATGGGAGAGCAATGAGTTGAGAGCAATTGACAGTGATTCACCTATGTTAAATCGTTTTTTGGCCGTTTTTGTTGATTGTTTGCCTACTCACGGCTAACACATAATCACTGAGAGTGATACATTTTATTTTATGTTTCCAAAGCGAGCTAAACGTTGCAGTGTCGACCACAAAAGTCCTGCAAGTATTGCCGCTGCATGATCTGACATTGTATTTTAAGAGTTATGTTCATCAAACGTTAAAATTACTCAGTTTCTTAATCTGATTTTAAATCAATACATAATTTCCTGTACATGTACAGTGTTTTGTCAATTACCCCTCCGTTAAAACTGGCACAAGCAGTAGGAAGTTGGTATTTACATTTCTCCCGTATCACCTGAATGCAGCAAAGCGCGGTGGCAAATGACAGTTTTACTATTCTGTGATTGACTAACATGAATGACCAATCAGAGTGTCTCCTGCAACATCCTTAGCCAATCACTGGAGGCTGAACGTTCTATTGTCCAATCACATTCAAGGGGGCAGATTCTAGTTTTGTTGTAGTCCCGCGGCAGATGATGGAAGCTGAATGAAGCGACTAGGTAGCAATTAGCTAGCGACAACAACATCACGGCATATTAACTGGCACTAATATGCTGGAACAAGAAACCACGGAACAATAAAGACATTTGGGAGCTGTTTAGAGGACCTACCTACGGGGTACCGCATGCTTGGCACATAAGCAGGACAGCCAGTTGATCCGGGAGAGGTTGCTAATAACAAACGTTAGCATGCACGAGAAGGAGTCACTTGGGGTGTATGCAAGATTGAAACTGTCTGAATCAACGGAAAACACACCATTTCGAGAGGGTAAATACTTTCAAGAACCTTTAGCTCACACAATTGTGCAGGTTTATTCAATATGCAGTTTGATAAACAGTGGTAAACGCTAGCGTAGCTAAATGTTGGCTTACCTAGCCGCCGTTAGCTGGCCCTGGTGCAATATTTTTAGTCTAGTTTACTTGTTTACCAAAACTAGTGTTTAAAGGAGATGTTTGTCTGAGAGCTTTTGGTTGGACTGTGAGCTTGTCTGGTTTCTAATACTGCCTAAAATCTACCTAAACGTTTACTATGATATTGTACTGTCCAGTGTGTATCCCAGTTCTGATGTTCTTATTATAATAAAACAGTTTAACCTCATTTTGTGTCACTCATACAGGCTGAGGCAACAGTGCCACCATGTACCCGAGCCCTAACAACCCCATGAAGCCCAGCTGCAACAGCAGCAGCATCACTGAGCTGCTGGGTGCCCTGTGTGACTCCAGCCTGTCTGGGGTGTCATGGAAACGCCGTGCCCTGGGAGGGGTCTCCAGAGAAGGTTTCCGCAGAGCTCTCAAGAAGCGTGCCTACGGCGCCCTGCTGTCCAAGCTATTTCAAGATGGCACCAAAGGGTCTGCCCCAGGACCGAGTGCCACAGCTAATACACCACCCAGAAACAAAGTCCTGATGATATGTTTTGACTTGCGGGTGGCAGGGTGCCGAGAGGAAGCAGAGAGGTTGGAGGAGCAGCTGGGGAGGCTGCCGGAGGGAGCATCCTCTGGCCTGAAGGAAGTAGACGCAGTCCTTGAGCTGTTGGTACATCTCGCTGGTTCGGCGCCTCCACCCCCTACCTCTTTCAGCAGGGACTACATGAGACGAGAGAGGCCAGTGCTGCGGAGGCCTCAACCCTGGGGGTACCAGAGTGAGGAGCTGCAGAGGCTAGAGGCCCGGGCGTGGGGTCTAGTGTGTGGGGAGGAGTGGGGGACTTTGGAGAGTTTGTGTGGAACTCAGAGGTTGATGGATGCCCCTCCAGGCACAGGACTGCTGGCTCTGAGGACTAAATTGGAAGCGGAAGAAAGATTTGAGAGGGAGACCAGGCTAACGCTGTTTGGAGCACTGCAGCACACTCGCACCGCAGACCTAGACACAAGACTGGACTTGCCTCCTGTTCCCAGTAATATTGATGTAACCGGGCTGGCTATAAGGGTATGAGACTATGGCTTGTCTGGTATCTAAGCTAATGCATGTTGTTTAGTTTAAGTTGTTTTGTCATATGGCCAGGCCGTGGCAGTGGGTTCATATTTGCACAAGTGTTTGATTTAAGTTTAGACCCCAGTGTTATGCGATGGTGTCATCGGACTTAATTGTTGTCTGTGCAGGTCCCTTCCTGTTTAGATCAGTCTGAGGATGAGGGCTTCCAGTCTGCTTCCAACTTGACCCCAGACTCTCAGTCAGAGCCAAGCCCCATTCCAGACATTGATATATGGGAGGCTGTCCGGACGTTTGAGCCTGGAAGACGTCGCTGCTGGGAGTCTGTTGGCTGGTAAGTGAGAGTTTGATCATAAGCATGTCAAACTAATTTCCAGAGAAACGTTTACCTAGATGTAACCAAGCAACAAACAGTTACAGAACAATATTATTTAACAGGGTAGGGGCTGCAACTACCAATTATTTTCATGATGTATTAATGGGTCAATTATTTTTGATTAACTGATTCTTCATTTAGTCTGTGAAGCGTCAGAACAATACCCATCAAAAGCTCCAAGACTGTAAGGTGATGTCTTCAACTTGTTTGTTGTGTCAGACCAACAGTCCACAACCCAAAGACCTTTAATTTACGACTGTCTAAAACAGAGAAAAACACACATTTTTAGTTGAAACCAGTGGATGTTTGAAATTTTAATTGACTTGTGATTAATAAATGGTCATAGTTGTTGGAGAGAAAATTTTTGTTGGTTGCCTTAATGTCGCAAAACTACGCCACATGAAGCAAAGCAAAAGAAGCTGTTTAGCAAGTAACAGTATAACAGTATAACCTACAAAGTCAACAATGCTCCACATAGTTACTTATGTTTTCAGTTTCACTCTCCCTCTTTGGAACACAACACCAAATTTGACTAAATTTTTCCTGCTAGCCCACCGGGGAAAAGGGAGTCACTCTATCTAACAGAGGGAGGCAGGGAGGCCTTTGACCAACTCTATCGTCTATGGGAGGGGGAGATGAGGGTGGTCAGCACTAGTACACCCTCTCCTCTCCTCCCGCTGCCCCTGGACTCTCAGAAGCAACTGGTATCTGACCTCCTCAACGTCTTGATCGGAGTGGCGTCCACGACCTTCCCTCTCAACCAGGTGCATTTCATTATCTTTATTTATCTGTCTGTTAAATGCAATAAAATGCAATTGATCTGTTGTTTTAGGGGTCTGTCAGACTGAAGTTATAAAAGTGAATGAAGTGATAAAAAGCTCTGTGACAGCAAACAATTACGAAAAAACACAGAGAGAAGAGAATGGGAGAGCAGAATCAATGGGCAATCTGTGCGTGTGTGATTTAAACAAACCCAGTTGACTTATAAAAGCATATTACCTCAAAAACATGAAAAGAAAAAAAGACAAAAAAGTGACTGTGTCAAGCAAATACTCAACTCAGCTGCCTGACAAGATACATTAAATGAAAGTATTTCTAATGCCGAGAACAAAACCACAGGAGGGCTGTTCTGTTGCTTTATTGTTTTCCATTAAGTTTTTATATTTTCAGAAGATTTTAGTTATTTACGACATAAATCGAATCCTTATTCTCTTGTTTACTCCCTAAGCCCTTTTATGTTCCCTCTGCCTAGCAGACTTTTATCATTAACATGCAGGCTGGTACAAGAGGTGGACACGATATTATGAACACCCGTACAATCTAATGTAATCTAATACAATAGTCCTGCATCAGATGCAACTTCTGCTAAGCCTATAATGTTTAAAGTTTTGCTGAGACTGTCAGAGAGGTGTTCATTAAACTCAAAGGTAATCTTTGAGCCTGTGGTGTGTGGTAGTGTTGTGCTACATTGCAAAATATTGTCTGTGTTATTTTTGTCCCCCCAGAAGGGTCCTGTCTAGGAACTTTGTATCCAGTTCTCATAAAACAACCACGGGAAGGACAGTATAACAAACACCTGATTATGTATTGCAGTGTAATATAATAACACCACAAACCATGCCTTCAGAAGTCACCATGGAGGTGACTCTCTGACAGCCTCAACAAAAATTCAATATTATAAGCTTTACAAAGACGGTATTTGCTGCAGGGCTATTTTATTGGATGTTATTAGACCGTACAGTTATTCATTGTACTTTCTCCACCATCTGTAAATATGCAATCTCCTTCCCAGAGTGTTCAGTTTGACGTCAGACCTGGTGTGTGCGTGTCAGGAGCGTCTCCAGAGAGTGTGTCTCGTCTCTTGGGGGAGCTGGCCCAGTATGGCACCTACTACTTGAGGCTCAGCCGCTTTTCCCTGCAGAGTGCTGACAAAAAAGGCCTAGTCTTTCAGGTATGTTTGCATAATCATCATTAATACCATCGAGACCGCACATTTTACCCTTCCCTTCTCCACTTGTGTTCTGCATGGGACTTTTGTTTGTTACCCTCGTTGTGGTCATCAATTCAGTTCAATTCGAAATACTTTATTCGTCCCTCAAGGGGCAATTTGAGACAAACACAAATACACTTAAACAATGAATTCATAAACATATACATATGTGTATATACTGTATGTACATATACACAAATATGATAATGTAAGAAAAGAGCTTTAATACACAAGGGTTAATGGCAGTGGAAAATCCATAACTGGCCAACAATATCCAACACCACAAAAGCACATTAAAGGTGTAGACTATGATTCTGGAGAAAGCTTGTTGATATTTGGACTCAACAGCCAAACACCTCTCCCTTCAGTGCTCCTTCAAACTCGCACGAGTAACGCGCAGCATTAGTTTGTCCTGTGCACAAGCACGAGGTGTGACATATTGTACCGAAGTGTTTGGTGGAAACATGGCTAAAGTGTCGGTATTTGATGACCTGGGCTGGTGGCTCTACCCGAGTCACTCTGTTTGTTTCCCATTTACAGAGCCAGGGCTGTGTATGAACACTGGACTGTTTTTTCAGCACAGCTAGCGGACCGTGAGGAGATATTCACTGAATTTGACAAAAACTGTTTTGGATTAGAATGGTAGACTACATCTTTAAGTCAAAATTGCACAACATGTCAAAAAGTGCAAAAGTACAAGTGCATTTATACAAGTGACCATTTCAGTGGTTTTACATCAGCATAGTTAATAAAACAAAACAAAATTGTGTTTCTCTCCAAGGCTTTTACAGGTGGTCTGCGGAAGTATCTGCATTACTACAGGGCTTGTGTTCTTAGCACTCCACCCACCCTCAGCCTGTTGACTATTGGCTTCCTTTTCCGCAAAGTGGGCCGCCAACTGAGGTGAGGTCAAACGCCTTTTTTTCATGCTGGTGTCCTGTGTTAATTTCACACTTTTGAACCTCGACAGTACAGTCGTGGACCTTGATGCAAATATCATCAGATCAAAAACATCTCTTGCTTTCTTTTCATCTAAGGTACCTGTCAGAACTGTGCTGTGTAGATGGGCCTTTGGGCGCAGGCCAAGCTACCTTCCCTGTGGTGAGTGCTTTTTTATCTGCAAACTGCAATATGTCATCCATCACGGCTGTGTTTAGCCTATCAGATGGGATGTCAGCTCAGTGCCATGTGGCTCTCCTCAGGGTGTTAAACTGCTGTCCTACCTGTACAATGAAGCGCAGAATAACTGCAGCAACGAGAACTATCCGGTGCTGCTGTCGCTGCTGAAGAGCAGCTGTGAACCATATACACGGTCAGTCACTACGCTACTCATGCAGATATTTGTCTTCAGAACAAAATAATATAACCCAAGGACATGACTTTACTTCATTGATATGCAGAACTTGCTCTATTGATCTTTTTCCCAGGGACTGTCAGGGCTGCGTCTAACTGTTTTCACTGTGCTTCACTTAGGTTTGTGTCTGACTGGGTGTATAGCGGCGTGTTTCGAGATGTTTATGGAGAATTCATGATCCAGGTCAATGAGGAGTATCTCGGCTTCAGAGGTGAGACGACACACACACGCTGTCGCATAAACACTTTGGCTTCAGTCAGCAGGTTCTGAAAATGAAAAGGCTGCCAGACAGATTGTCTAGCAGAAAATAATTTATTTCATTACAGCCTTTATTGCCTAGTTGGATTTGTCCTTGTTTCTATAAAGGATGTCATGAAGTTATTGGATGATAATCAGTGGGAAACAGAATCAGCTACCACAGCTGTGGGGACCAGAGCCATCCTCCGCTCAGTAAGCCACAGGGGCAAACACAAATAGATAATGTTCTTTTATTCTTTTCAGTTGGTACACCATGCTGGCTAAAACAAAACATTTTCTGAAATAAATTAGTTTTTTCTCTACATTTCTTCTCTTGTAATTGCCCTTGACAAATCTGGAGTAGCTGAATTCATTTTTTGTCCAATTAATGACTTCTTGGCTCTTTAAGGGGAGCAGAGGAGTAGAGTTGAGACAGTGGGAGATGATCCTTGCAGGGCAGATAAATACAGACCTGTCTGTGCTCTACAGGAACTGGCTGGCTGACTGAGGATTTAATAGATTTTAATATTTACTGTTTTGATATAAAGACACATTCATTTGTTACAGCTCAAGTCAAAAATGTATTGTGAGGGTTGCAATTAGGGCTGCAACTAACGTTTTTATTTTCAGTAAAACTGCTGATTATTTTCTCGATTTACAGATGAATCATTTGGTCCACAAAACATCAGAAAACAGAAACAAATGCCAGTCACAATATCCAAGAGTAAAAAGTGATGTCAGCAAGTGTCATTTCATAACTACCTAACACGTCCAAAACCCCCCAAAATAATTGTATTTGCTATAATGGAATACCCAGAAAAGCAGTGAATTCTCACATTTATGAGCCTGGAACCGTCAAATTTTGCATTTTTGCTTGAAAAGTGAGTTAAACGATTAATTAGACATCAAAATTGTTGCCTATGAATTTTCTTTTGATCAACTAATCGACTAATCATTGCAGCTCTGGTTACAATAATGAAACAGTATCGTATAAACAGTCACTCCTGGTAATAAAACAATTAATTATTTAGATTGAGTATTTTAGGTTTTTGTTCAGAAATGAAGAAAACAAGACATGAACATATCAGAGTAAAGCTGAAACGATTAATCGTTAAGTCGATCGAATTAATTAGTATCTTTGGGTTTTGGACCGTTGGGCGGACAAAACAATACATGTACAATACATGAAAATGTGCCCTTGGGCTCCGGCAAAATATAATGGGCACTATTTTATGACATTTTATAGACAAAACTATTAATCAATAATGAAAACAATCTTTAGTTGCAGCCCTATATTAGGGAATTTGTTTATAAGTAAAGAATAATCTTGATATTCCCCAAACGAGTACACACTGTAACTGATTAATTTTGACAGTACTCCATAAATATGGTTTTATATGAATCATTACAGCCTGTCCAAATATTGTGTGTCATGCAACACCCCATTCAAGGTCAGACTATCACCTCGTCTTTGTCTGGCTAAGAGGTTCATTTGCTCATCGGCTACACCTCATCAACTCCCGCAGTGAACCTCTGCACTTCTCGCTCCTGCTTTTTTGGAGGACACACAAATGTCATTGTTCTCCTCGAAGTCCGTCGGCCAGGGAAGCAATCAGCGGCTAAGCTTTCTTGGCAAGCCGCAGGCTTTCTGTAAAGAGCTCTGGAAGCTCAGTGCATTCATGTTCTCTTATGCTTTTTGCTTAGGATCACTGAGCTAAGCGCTAACAATTTCCAAGTGTTAATTCAAGCGGCCAGAGTTTTGCCATGCCCCGTAAGTCATACTAATAAGGAAAAGTTTTAGGCCAAGTGCAGGCTGAGTATTACTCCACCACTATTACTTTTTATACTTCAGTTGTGAGTGTGCTGTACTGTTATCAGAGGCATAATGGAGCAGTAAAACTACTTGGTCTAAATTGTAGAACAGCATGTAAGAGGCTTCTTTGAATTTCTGCAGACAAACACTTCTGGGTCCAAGGCTACACTCTGATCTCAAAGGATGTGGAGGATTGTGTGCCCATCTTCCTGAGGCACATCGCCAATGACGTGTACGTCTGTGGAAAGACCATCAACCTCCTCAAGATCTGCTGCCCACAGGTTTAGTTTTGCACATTTAACACATTGATATATGCAGATGGGGGATTTTTATGATTTTATGCAGCTGAATGTCATGCAAAGATACAGATACATTTAAGTTAAATGAGATTGCTGATTTATTCAGTACAAAGTGACTGTTGTTTGCAGTGAATAAATTATAATTATATGAAACGTTAATCCTTAAGATTACCCTACCACGTTTGAGCTGTTCTTCTTGGTGTTAACAGCCATGCTGTGTGCTGTATTGAGCCACACTCTTCACTTATGTTTTTCAATCAACATGTTTCTGTAATTGTCATCATAATGTGTATACACTGTGATTGTTTTGTCTATTCTGTACACATGACATCTTTTGCATGTCTGTCCGTCCTGGGAGAGGGATCCCTCCTCCGTTGCTCTTTCTGAGGTTTCTTCCATTTTCCAAATCGAGGGTTGAAGGACAGAGACTGTTGTATGCACGTGATGCACTCCACAATTATCTACCTGACAATGATACAGTGATGCAATACAACAATGATTCTACCCATTTGGAAATCCATACTGCCCAAAGGAGATGGGACAAATAATCAATACTGCAATATATAGGGACATGGTTTCTTGCAAACGTTATCAATACACATGCATCATCAGTATTGTGATAAATTTTCTTGTGGTACTGACGCAGTCTATTGCACACATTTGAACTCAGAACTGTCTTAGATATCTATTTTCCTCTTTTGTGACAGCACAATCATGATGTATATACAGTAGGGGTAAATCGATAAGTCGATCTACATAAATATAATCTATAAACTGTTTTGATAATCATTTAAGTAATTTTTCAAGTAAAAATGCAAACCATTCCCTGGTTCCAATTTCTAAAATGTGAGGATTTGCTGTTTTTCTCTTTTTATATCAATATAAACTGAATATTTTGGGGGTTTGGACTGTTGGTCAGACAAAACAGGACCTTTGAAGATGGCAAATTGGACTTAAAGAGCTTTTTCAGTGTTTTCTGATATTTTATAGGCAAAACATCAAACATCAGAAAATAGCGAAAAATGTCCATCACAGTTTCCCAGAAAGGAAAAGCAACAAACTGTCAAAATTATTGCCTATACATTTTCTGACCTTTGTCCGTTAAAGTAGAATAGTGCTATATAAGTGCAGTCCATTGACCATTGTCCATACTCAGAATTGCCTGTATGGTGCCATTGGTATTGTGCACTAAATATTGTCCATGAATCATCACGAGTTGCCATGTGATTCCCAGCACTACTGCCTGAAAAAAAACGTAAACTTAAGAGTTGTCTTTTTATGTGAATGGACCCGTCAGTTGGCATGTCAGACAAATGGAAAGCCTCAGTGAAGCTTTGAAGTTTTTATGTAACCTAATTGTATTAATTTACTCACTTCTCTGTGTCTCGCCTGCTGATTCACCAGCACATAATGTTTTTTATGACTCGACCTACCTGACCTAAACCGCAGGGCCCATGCTCCTGACTAATTGGCATTCTGTAACTACAGTGTTTCTCTGTATGCTAATTTCCACCAGTGTTTGGGTCTGTTATTCCTGGACATACTGCAGGACGGCTATGAACACATGCATAAGTGAAAGGATTGTTGCTAATGTGGTAACCAACGGCTATCCAGTTGGTTTGATGTGGCTAGAAATGGTGGATTTTTAAGGAAAAAAGTGCATTGTGCCTGATATTTTGAATGAAATACTCATTACTCACTACTGGTTTACTACGTGGGTTTGTTTTTAGTTGTTAGTTATTTGTATTAGTTTCTGACAGACACTGCAAGGCACATTGCTTTCTTCTACAGCTGATAGTCCATTTTTGGTACTAGAGTTGCAACAATTGGTCTATTAATCAATTTGTCGATCAACAGAAAATTAATCAACAATTTTAATTGATCATTTTTCCAGGAGAAATGGCAAACATTTGCTGATTCCAGCTGCTCCGCTGCTTTTCTTTGTCTTAGATGATTGTACAGACATTTTTCACTCCTTCCTGAAGTTTAATAGACCAGTCAATTAATCAAGAGACTAATGGGCAAATTAATCAACAGTGAAAATAACTGACTTTGGGGTCCGTGATATGAAAACACACAATGTCACCAAAATAAGACATCAGGATTAACACTTAATACAATGAGCCTCCTTTATTGTACTGAGTCTTTGTTAACTGTGTGTCTACAGCACTACATCTGCTGGTCGGAGCTGCCGGTGCCTCGCATTGCTGTCACCTTCTCCATCCAGGAGGTGGAGGAGATTGAGAAGGACTGTGCTGTGTACCGCGGGCGCATGGAGAGGGTTGCTAAGCACAGCGCCATCAGCAGGGAGGAGCAAGTACTGAGACACATACATATTGTTCCCATGCTATAGAATCTTACCTGTGGTGTATTTTATACATATTTTCTTCTAAAGTTTGAGCTTTTGTTAATATTGTTCCTCCTCAGTTATATCTGACAAGAGCTTTGGTCGAATTAACATAAACAAAGATATAAGAATATGTTTCACAAGCAGCGAATGTCAGTAGGCATGGCAGTCAACATGGTGTATTACCTTAATAAAGATACCATTATGGCTCTGCTAGCTGACTTTAATGGATTTTTAAAAATGAAGGGGAGCCTAAACTTCAGGGAGGTAAGGCGAAGCTGCAGTAAGACAAGTAATTTCACAGGTATTGTCCTGTAAGACAGAGAGACGAGTTTCTTTGTGTGTGGTTTTTTTTTTTTAACATACCATGATCCATGATGGTGACACTACCCCTCAAGTATTGAGAATTTCAGCCGTGAGTCATTAAAATGATGCAGCTGAAGTCTGGGGCTTGCACGCTGCATGATTTAGTGCAACAACCTGGTTCGTATGGCTTATATCGTGTGTGCTGCTGGCAGTGCTGACTGGCAGAGGTGGGGGAGGAGAGGTGAGCTACAGGGCAAGCGGATAGATCTTTGTTAATGATGATTTCTTGTCTGTCTATTATAAGGCCCAGCGAGCAGAGCAGGCACGCCAGGAGCTGATCAATCAGGTCAGAGAGTCAGCAGCCAAAACCCTGGAGAGCATCCGCGGTTAGTGTTACAATTACAGTACACACACACACGCATACACACAGACACACACTGCAAGTATAATTTTATATGGGGCTTGATGTATATGCTCACCCCCGTACAGCTGAGTATACTTTTAACAAATGGCTCAGCTCTGACTATAACCCCACACTCGTTTGTTGACTCTTGACTATGAGAGTTTCCTTCAGCTTCATTCCTGTTAGGAGATCAGCAGAGACACACAGGGGTAATAGCAGCGAGGAATGCTTTGTACTATGGGTTGTGAAATCTAATCATCGCTCGCACAGTTTAGCAAATTCCTGACATTATTTATTACTTCAAAAGATGTGTGGCAAAGTTTGGAAGGGGTGGTGCAAAGTCTGGCCTGATGCTCTGTGCGTGTCTTGGCAGAAGTATACTTGTGTGTGTGAGACAGATGGTAATGTTATTTTGTGTGTGTGTGTGTGTGTGCATGTGAGAGAGACGGAGATGTACTTTTCTATGTGGGGGGGGTAAGCAGCCCACTGTTATCTCTCTCGACTCCTGTAGGGCGGCAGGTGTCGCAACGTCTGGCTGAGGAGGCCAAGAAGAGGGAGCGTTTTGAGGAGCTGAAGCAGCACCTGGAGCAGGAGCAAGAGGTAGTGTGTGTGTGTGTGTGTGTGTGTGTGTGTGTGT
>NTHP01000668.1:364915-385400 GCA_003416845.1 Oplegnathus fasciatus
TTTTCGGCCTTGGGGTCCCTGTCTCTCTTCCTTCGTGTCATCTCCCAGGTGGACTGGCCGTTGAACATCATCATCACAGACAGCTGCATGAACAAGTACAACCGTCTGTTCTCGTTCCTGCTTCAGCTCAAACACATGGTGTGGAGCCTCCGCGAGGTCTGGTTCCACCTCAAGAGAACAGGTGAGAGGGTAGGAGCTGTTGATTCAGGCCCGGCTCAGACTCCACCTTACCCCTGAGAAGGAAGAGTTCTTCCTGTTGTGCTTTAGCTGTTTATAAAATATTCAGAGAGGGGAATGCTGCGATTCCTTTATGTTTTATTTATACAAAGCACATCTCATACCAGTGGGATTGTTGTAAAACACTGTGCTTCAGTGGGTTAGATAGTATTGATCAGTGAAAGCCTGTGCACAGACTGCATAAATGGGTATCTGAAGGGGGAAAAACTAAGTATTAAGGTATTAGAGGGATGTGAACATTAATATTACTGATCACCAGGGGAAAATGTGGATGATAACTCAATACAGAATGCATTTTTTTGACCATAAGCAGGACTAACAATGACTGCACAAAGAAAAAAATGTATGATAATACAGTTAACTAACTATAGCTTTAATTATCAATTATTTTCATTGCGGATTCATGTGCATGGATTTTTGCCTAAAAGTAAAATCAAGATGAAGTTCCCAAAGTGAGCTCAAATTGCTGCACCAGTAAATCTTCACATTTTAAAGTCTGTAACCAGCAAATGTTTGTTATTTTCAACCCCGCAGCGCTGACCACGACTTGTTCCCATCTTTATTTCCCCTCAGCTCTGGTGAAAGGTGCAGGTCGCTCTGTGCAGTTTCGTCAGCTGCAGCTCTACAGACATGAGATGCAGCATTTTGTCAAGGTGATCCAGGGATACATCGCCAACCAGATCCTGCAAGTGTCCTGGAGCGAGTTCACAGCCAAGCTGGCCACTGCCAGCGACCTGGACGCCATCCACCGCACACATGCAGATTACCTCAACAGAGCCATCTTCAGGTGAGGGCTGGGACTGCATATGTGCACATAACAGCATTTATTGCACTATAATGCTTCCTGTTCTCTTTAAGCTCTAAATAGGTGATAAATTATATTTTTCTTCAATTCATTGCAATCTAGGAGAAGACATTTTGGAAAAAGACCAAATGTCCTCGTCTTCATTTGAATACACTTTAAACTTTTACTCAAAAAAAGCATTTTGGGTGATCACAGTATTGAGTGTTATCAGCTTTTAGCCTGTGCACCCCATGAGATAAAAGGCACAGATAACCCTGTAAATTCAAAGATCGTATGCATAAACCACATAAATACACAAAGACTCATCACCTGAATACACAGAGTTTATTTAAAAATGCAGTGAGAAGGCAGTTCTCTACAGGAAGTCACACCACACTATTGCCTTTTTAGCGTAATTTAGTACTATGATTTTCTATTCGTATTTGACCCCTCTTGATAGAATTTGTTGGTGTTGCTGCCTGAATTAAAATACATTAAATTCATATTTTGTGACTGATCTATATGTCTACATGTAATAACCCAAATTTTCTAAATGGTGTGTGAAAAAACTGATTGAAATGTTTTGAGCTAGATTTTTATTTCAGGGCATTTTGCAGTAACGCATAATAATAAAGTATATAACAATCTGTTGAATTAATGACCTAACACATGCAAAAGAGCCAGATGCTCCAAAGTGGTACAGATTTGAGGTATATGGCCCACTTTTTCTCATCTCTGAAACTGGTCGGGGTGCACCAATCCAAGAGTGGTGAGACGAACCCTATTAATCTGCCTGGGTATCGGCAGTGACATAACCGATTCACATTCACAGAAAATTTGCTGTCGCAGTTACATTTATTGAGTCACAGTGAGCCGCGGACACAGCGATCACTGGCCTCATGTAATCTTACCTAAAAATTATTCCAATGTAGAGCTGCAACGACTGGTCGATTAATCAATTATTCGATATTTGAAAGAAAATTAATCAGCAACTATTTTGATAATTGCTTAATCACATAAAGAATTTTTCAAGCAAAAATGCCAAACATTTGATGGTTCCAGGTTCTCAAATGTGAGAATTTGCTGCTTTTCTTGGTCTTACATTATAGTGATTTGAATATTTAGGGTTTTGGACTGTTGGTCGAATAAAACAAGACATTTACTGACTTCATTTTGTGGATCGGTGCATCCCTAAAAAATTGAGCCCACTTGACCATTTTCTTTGGGCTCATTCAGGCTCATGTTCAGATGCTTTCTGGTTTGTGTTTTATAGATAATATAGTCATGGCTTAGTTTCTGTCTGGTACTAGAGCTGAAACAAAAAGTTGATTAATCAATTAGTGGACCAACAGAAAATTCAACGGCAGCAAATAGTTGATTTATTGTTTTAGGTAATTTTTAAGGGCCAAATACCAAAAAGTATCTGGTTCCGGCTCATCAAAGGTGAGTGTTTGCTGCTTGCTTAGTCTTGACAGTAAATTGAATATCTTGAAAAAAACGAGCAATATATGAATTTGTCAGCTTGGGTCCTGGCTAATTATTATGGCCATTACTATCTTGATTTATTGTTTCGTCTATAAAACATCAGAAAAAAATTTAAAATGTCCAAATTTACAATAACGTAATATAAAATCACATTATAGAAGGTAGAACGATAAAATATTTGACATTTGTGTCTTTAAAATTTGTTTTTTCTTTCAAGCGATTAATAGTTGCAGCTTTAGACCAATCGATAAATCAAGGTAATAATGGTCAGTTGCGGACCCTTCACATACAGAAGGACTCAAAACTACGTGTTGTTAAAGGTGTTCTGCAAAGTGTTGTGAACTTAAACGTAGATGGCACAAATGTAATTCAAAGCATCAGGATTTTAGCCTGCACACACCACAAATGCATAAAAATTCAGGGGAGTGAAATCATTCCTTCAGGCTCCGTACAGCCACAGCAAGTTAAAGTGGAACACACTGCACCCATAATTTCATATAAAATTAATTCAACGTCGTCGTAACAAGTTAATTAAAATTCCAGCTGGATCTGAGGCTAACTTTTGAACCTGATGAATGATTTAATCTCATTAGGAGAGGTTGTCAGTATCACACTTTTTTTGTGTACAACTTCAGCCCGTTTGAAAAGTCATCTCAAAGTTCCTTGTCATGTTTTGTTAAACTTTGCACTCTCCCCTCTCTCGCCTCCCCCAGGGGTTTGCTGACGGAGAAAGCGGCTCCAGTCATGAACATCATCCACAGCATCTTCAGCCTAATCCTCAAGTTTCGGGCCCAGCTGATCGCACAGCCCTGGGACAGCCAGCAGGGGGAGGCAGTGCACCCCAGCTTCATTGCCATGCAGCAGTCGTACAACACCTTCAAGTATTACTCTCACTTCCTTTTCAAAGGTAAGATCAGAATAGTGTTTTCAGATCTGATATAATGAAAATGTACCCAGTGTATTTATTCACCTACATTTAAAGTCTTGTTTTTATTATTCTTAAACATATTTTTATTGTGTAGTTCGATAACAGTGATTCAGTTGTTGCTCAGTTTAACAATTACGAAGCCAAAGGATGTTATAAAAGTATCCACTTGATCCACTTGCGGGGTAAAGGCAACAAAGAGCCTAGATAATCCCACCTACCTAAGTTCCTTCCACATCTTTCACTTATATTTGTATGATACTGGGAAATGTTACAAAGGATTGTCTTATATTTTCAAGCTGCAAGGTACTTCATTAACGGTTGCCAAATCCTATCAAATTGAGAGACTTTGTTTTTTTAGAGCATATTGCTCAATATAAGGGATTAATTAAGTCATCCGGCCACATTTTAATGGTTCGTCGAGTAGTTTTCTTTGCACTCACTACTATTATAGTATTCTGCTGTAATGAGAGAAGAAAAAGTTTCGGAGCTGAAATCATGTTCATCATTGATTAAAAAGAGCCGAGGACGATCAGTAAAGCATCTGGTTCTACATTAGAGGTAATCTAAAACAAAAGGGCTGAATTATAGAACACATCAAAAAACTATGGCTTAAAGTTGCTTGTTATTTTGGACTACTGGAGTCTGTGTGATTGTGTTAATGCCCTTCTCCCTCAGTGTGATTAATAATAAATTGAGTGTTTTGGATAAATCAATATAGTTTTTATTTGCTGCAGCAATGTGTTTTCTTCATTTAACTGAGGTTCAAAAGAAAGGTTCACGTTTTTTCAAGCCTCTTAAAACAGTACTGACACGCCCATATGTACATTGACAGTTTATGCTGGTTTAATTGTTCCTCCTGTTCATACTCGTTATTAAGCGATTTCAGTGAAAGTGAAATCCATAGTTGTCTTCTTTTTTTTTTTGCAAAAATGCATCGTAAAGTTCATCTGAAGATAATTAGGCTTTAACTTTGAAAGATACCTCAGACTACTGGTCTTTTAAGGACACTTTATATTTCTACAGATAGTGTGTCCTTACTGAGCCACGACAGAGGGACAGTAAACAAAGGGAATTTCGTACTAAAAAGATTAACTTTGGAAGATACCCACTTGATTTTTCTAACTCACACTGCTCATATTAGCTTAAGCTGAACTTTTTAGCAATTAATAAATAATTCTAACTATATTTATAGTATAACACTTTTCCAAAACAAAGTTCTTTATGTTTCTGTTTTCTTCTCTCAGTGGTGACCAAGCTGGTGAACAGAGGCTACCAGCCTCATCTAGAGGATTTCCTGCTTCGCATCAACTTCAACAACTACTACAAAGACTCTTGAGCTGGTGTGTATGTTGTACATGAGCGAAGTGTGAGTACTTCACATAATACAGGTCGTTTGTTAGATATATATCCAATGCACCATTGTGTACCATGAGCGTTTACATTTTTAGAGTCCCCTATATGTGTTTATAGGACAGAAGACAGATAATTAGACATATATAATAAATTAAGTTCCAAAATACATTTAAAAACCCACCTGTACTTTAAATTAGGGCATGGATTTGACATTAAAACCAGTTTAAGCAATCAATGTGCAGGATTTGAACTACATGTCTGTGTGCTTAATGAATTGTATGCCGCCAAAGTTTGTAATTGGGATGAAGCCGATGCCTACTGTAATGCCTCCCATGCTCAGGTGTGCCTCCAGCTGTGTAGAAGTGCGTATGAATTAAATGTCAATTATATGTAAATATAAAAGCAAAATGCCTTGTTTAATAAATGCTCTATTCTCTGGTGTTGATCTTAAAGTTCTTTTGTGATGGAAAGAAAAAGCAGTTACTTGAGTAAGAAAAAATTACTTATTTATTAAAGATTGCATGTTAACATGGGTTTTAGAAAACTAGGACAAATAATTAAGTGCAAAGCCTTATGGGTAGTGGATTCTGTCAACTTCAACACAAAGACAGAGAGGGGAGAAAATGCAGTCCTTGCTATATTACTGAAATTTATTTTCTACAGTACCCAGATTTTTCCTGACGATGCATTACTTACAAAGCACAAATATATCAAGACTATGCAGCTGTAGTGAGTGTAATGGGCTGCGGCGGGCCACGTACAGTAAGAGGATTTGGTTTCTTGACTGGATGGTAAAGTTGGAAAAACACTTCTCACCAACTGAGCCATCAATCAGAGGAGCTACACAGGCGCCAGCTTGTGTAGGTCAGGACAGGAAAAGAAGATCACAGACTTTAGTTCACGGATGCACTAAGCACGTTTGTATGCTTTGCTGTAGTTTTATTAATGGTGTGATTGAAGCGTCTCAACCAGCACCTGAGGAAAGAGGTTACAAGTCTATTGGATGGACAAAATCTTCTTTATAGCGTCAGAAGACCTGCTGATACGTTTTTACATCAGGCAACAGAAAGAGAAATGGTTAACCGTTATGACTTAAAGCACAATTTCCACATTTATGGAGATACTCCTGTTCGTTTTCTGGCGGAGTGTTTGATGAGATGATTGATACCACTCTCGTATTTGTTCCTTAAATATAAGGCTACAGCCGGAAGCAGGTTAGCTTAGCTTAGCAAAAAGACTGGAAAATGGGGGTTAACAGCTAGCCTGGCTCTGTCAAGTGGTAACAAAATCAAAACCAGCACATCCAAAACTCACTAATTAGAGACTCCAGGAAGTTACCGGTTGCAGGCAAGAAATAGTCCAATTTCAAGTCCAATTGTTTTTACATTTTGGTTTTTGTACAGATAAAACAAACTATATATAAGGTGTTAATTAGTGATATTTAAAGGCGAAATTAGATGGATTTTGTTACAACTCAGGCTAGTTGTTTCCACTCCTTGTGCTACGCTAACTGGCTGCAGCTTCATATTTAACGGACAGATATGAGAGCGGTATCCATCCTCTTATCTTACTCCCCACCAGACAGCGAATAAGCGCATTTCCCCAAATATCAAACTACTCATTTAATTCCTTTTATTACAATGAGTAGTGTCACGAGCAGTCAAACACAATCATAACTAATTAATTCACCAGTAGAGCAGGCAGCCCTAAATTAAATATCCACACTTTATCCTTGCTTAACACATGTTTCTGCAAAGACCTCCCATGTAGTAGAAAAAGCAAGCGGACAAGCAAACGCACGGGTCAACACAATGTAACTTTCACGATCAACGTCAAGTCAGTGGTTTTGACCTCGTCTGTATTACACAGTACAAAACATGTCACATTCACACAGTGCACCATGAGCTTCCACTGTCCACTGAGATTAGTGTTACAGCTCAAATGGGCCAAAATTGGACTGGGATCCAGAGGGAAGGCAGGATTTCACGGATCAATCGCTTTCCCTTCAGTTTTTCTGTTCTGATTAGCATTAATATGTATGAGCAAAGAGCAAATCGCTTTTCGAAGAGTACATAAAACTCCACTGTGGTCTACCTACATGCATTACTGTAACATTTCAGTGAATTTTGTTTTAGTATTACCGCTCAAGTGTAGAGTTTTTAATCTTCTGCGAAGGGATTGAGAGAACATTATTTAATCATGCACCGCATCAGTCCTAGAATATTGACTCTGAAAGCTTTTAATGCAGAGCCAACTCTGATTAAACATCATATAGACACTCGGACAGTTCATATTTACACAGGCTTTCAAGACGCGGAGCGCAACGTACTTTTTAATTTCACTCAAGAATATCTGGGCTGCTCAAGGAGGACCTCGCACACAGACCATCTTAAGACTTGTTTTGTACAGGTAGTGGAGAATAATGTAAAATGTGACATTAATTCAGTTTAGTGGGAATGCTTAAGATAGTCAGGATGTTGGTGGCAAGAGTGCAGGAAGAGTGCAGGAAGAACAGAAAGGTTTAGTCTAATCACTAATGCCAGTTGTATCCACTGCTTCAAGACACATAACGATAATAACAAGCAATGCAACAGTCGCTGCTCTGCAGATAAAAGGAACAACGTGATTTTAACCTATTTTAAGTCCTTCATTGTCTTAAAAGTCTAAGATCTTTCAAATTTCTCAATTAGTGCATTCTGTAGCCATCAAGCGTTATAAAACGGATATTAACCTCGGAAGTGCAATAACTTTTTTGTACACGAACAAACAAGAAATAAATGCCAAAGTAGTTGCATAAGAGCCTTACATACAAGTTAACATGTAAAACAACGTAAAGGAATTAACTCTCGAAACAGACTCCAAACTATGTAAACCTAAAAATGAATGTAAACCTAAACTGAAGCAAATGATTCACCACCTTGTGTTAGGTGGCCGGGGATATTAGAAAACAATGAAACACAATCAATACCTATATAGTGTCCCTTTTGATGTAAGTACCAACCACAGTGGTGTAAAAACAACTCCAAATCCAAAGACCCATGCTACAGTCTGAACAAAGAAAAGCAGATCTGATGGACCGCCCATGAGATGTGCTTTTTGGTCCAGGCAACCCCCTGCCAACATCTTTTGCTTTCATTACAGCAAAAAACTGGAGATCTAGTAACACAGGGTAAGTGGAAGTGAACTACACTTTCTAATATGGGTGTTACAGTACCAGAGTTAGGGCAAGGGGATCATGATGACACCTTCATCCAGGGAAAGCCTTCTCTCCTGGGCAAAAGTCGGACCGTGGCCCTGGTCTTGGTTGTTTTGTATTGTTTTTGGTCCTAACTGGGGTTAGGCCTCAGACTCCAGGTCTTCTTGTCCTGCTCCGTTGGTCGTGTCGCCCGTCTCAGGCTCCAGCAGCAGGAATTTGCCGTCATTGGTTAGAGGCATGTTCTTTATCAGCTGGGCCAGGGCCTCTGGGTCCTTGTAAAAAAACAAAACAAAACAAAACAAAAAAACCCCCAGAATTGTTAAGTCCAGCTGAATAAGAATTTGTTTTTTTTGTGTTTGAATTCCTCAAGTTGTGACAATACATTTTGAATGTACCTACTACTGTTTGGGCTGTGGGAGGTAAAATGTTGATCAACTCCCTCTAGTGGACGTGTTCCTATTTATCTTTAATCATATCATTAATATCTCCAATTTGTAGAGATTTTTTTGAGACTTTTTCTGTTGTTCAGCCACTGAAAAAGCTACTGTGATTCAGTGTTGTGAAACTATAAAACCTATAAAAATAATCATCAAACAAACTGTGTTTATAATGCAGGTTTTGTACAAAAAGTTCAATAAAATGAGCTTCACAAAAGATGAAAAATATGCATCAAAAGACAGATTCAAGTCTTTAAATAACATTAAAAAACATAGCAGAAAGGATTTTAGAGACAAAAGAGATGTTAAAAGGATCCAAGATAATTAACAGTACATAAATAAGTAATACTGTAAGTGAGGTGTTTACAAAGATAAATGTTTGATTCAAATAAAGTGGCATCAATTACATAATATTTCCGTGTTGTCTCACAGGAAATGTAATCCATTACTCTCTTATCGGGTAACATTACCATGAGAGGGTGACTAACACTTTCCCTTCTGCAAAAAACAGCTAATTTATTTAATTGTGTTATACTTTGTCATCTTGTTTATGCCTTTAAAGTCAACAACTTATTAAAAAAAACAACTTGACTTTAAATGCAATAAGTGTTTTCTGTATTTCCATGACAATGATGATACCTTCTTGGCTTCTGTAATGTCCTTCGCCAAGCTTATGGTGTAACATATCTGTGAATAAAGACAAAAAGATAAACCTCAATATATATTTGTGCTTCAGTAAACATGTTTCCCCTCCTTGGAAAGAAAATGTCAGTGTTTGGTGTATCAACCTTTTCGCCCTCTGTGTTGCTCTCAAAGACGAAGGCGCTAAACGAGGGCTCTCCCTCCTCATCTCCATCACTCCAGTCTCTGCCCTCAACCACGAATCCCATCAGCCTCCCGTTCTCTTGGTGGGCTGCAAACTGACACACCTCTCCGAGCTGGAACTGAGAAATGTTGAGAGAGGTGACGGAATAAAGATTTTAAAACCTGTTGAGTTACAGTAAACATGGCTGAACCTCTTAATAAAACAGAAAAAAGGTTCTTGAGTAAATACTGACTCTTTTGTCATACTTACGCTTATTCTCGTAACTTGAGTTTGAGGGTCAATTAACCTATTGTGAAGACAAAACAGACTTTTACAAGAACATGAAAACACTGCAGGAACACATCAATCTGGACTTTGTTTTTGTTATGGGGCTCTTGTCACTCTTTCTAATATTCTACAGCTATGAACGATGCTTACACAAGGTGAAACGTCTTACAAATGTGAAAATTAATCATGGGTTATACAACAACTCGACATTGTGTGTTTTGAATGGCATACAAAAGTTCTTAGTCGCAGATATTTATGCTTGGAGAGGCTCCAGAACGTTCTTGCTCCAAGGTCTTGTCTCTTTGTAGTCTTCAGGCGATGATGGACAGCACTCCTGGCTAACTTTTAGCAGGTTGTCCAGAGGCCTCAGCTAGAAATGATGAGCCCCAGTGCAAAATTTTACAGCTCCGACACACCATCAGTATTACAGATTTATTTTATAGATCAGGCTTCCACACTACCATTTCTTGTGCACAAAGACATAAAACTAGATAAAGTTAGATAAACTGGAATACTGTACATAAGACAGTTTTGGCTGTAAGACATGTATTAAAGATGATGTTTCCCTGTTGCGTTGTGCAGTGTGGGAGGCTACAGGATTTCAGAACTGTTGTGTTTTAATGTAGTTAATTTAATTATAAGGACAGATTCTAACCAAAATTTAATTCATTTCTAACTTGTCGCAGAAAGACTGTGAGGCTGTGTGGCAGACAACGTTAAAACTATTGGAAGATTATAAGAATATTATGGGATAACCATTTCTCCACAGGTTAAGAAGAGAGAGAAAACAGAGAAAACACAAACGGTGCGATGAATATACCATAATACTTTTTCTCCAGACCTTTGGTAGATTACTGTTAAAAAAGAAATTCTACCTGAGACTACTGCTGGTGACCATGAGGTGGGACTCGGTGGTCCTGAAGATGTTGTGGATGGCTCGGGCAGCCAGCACCTGCCTCATGGCCTCATAGATGACCTCCTGGTTGTCGCCGCAGCGCACCGCCATTGAGCCAAGGAAGCGCACGGCGAATACTTGCTGCAGGAGGGAGTCTGCGGAAACACACAGACATCACCCACACAAACATGTCAGCAGCATAAACACTCAAGGACAGTAAACAAAAGAAATACAGGAACACTCATGTAGGACCATAAACTCAAGGTACACAAACATGCACACAATGAGGTCAAGCTGAACTCAAACAGTGCTTGACCAAGAGGGAGAAAGTGGACTATTAAAGTTGCATTTGGAAGAGGAAAATGGTTACCGTCACTTTCTGTTGAACAGTCATCGTCCGTTTCTCCAAATGGGTTTGTGCGTCTGTCAGGAAGGGAGCACACACATACCAGTAAAAAAAAACAATTACACCCCTGCAGTGAGCCATTAAGAAGCAGTCAGCTTCCTGGAAATTATAATAATAACCACTATGAGGCCAACTTTCAGGAAATTACCCACCAGTACCTTGTTCCTGCCTGTCTCTCACAAACATGCACCCACACAAACTTCCTGCCCCAGTTATCCCCTCACCTCCCCCCGGCCCTGTTCTGGTCCTGAAACTCGGAGGCCGGCAGCATGATGTCAAACTGAATGGGTGTCCCAGGGGCTATCAGGTCCTCTGGTTCCGGAGCAGCCCCAGTCTTCTGGGAACCGCCGCTGGCAGCATTTATACCTCCTGGCTTTGCTCTGCAGGAATGACAGACAGAATGAAGACGAGTACGAGGAATAAGTCTAGTAAACCCAAAAACATTCACTACTACTTGCCACTATGAAAGCGTTTAATTCAAACTTTAATTTAAGAGGACGCAGTATGTCGTGTTATGAATTAACTCTTACACAAACAGCATGCCTGACCTGTCAGGGTTGGGCGAGCCTTCTGGTCTCTTCTCAAAGCTGGTGATGGGGGTGACTGCCTGGATGGCGGTTTGGTTCAGTCGGATGGCCACAGCCTAACAACAAGAAACAGGGACGTTGTAGCCTCTCTGTATCAGCAGGTGAGTCATTTATAAAACCAGAACAGTGTGGAAATATGCCTATCATATTTAAAACATCACAGAGTTTTAACCTTATCTCTCGTCGCTCACCAATTCTCTACATCATCTCAACCTCATCTTTGCTTTGTGTACCATCATTTATAATTTTAGTATTTACAGGTAAAGAAAAAAAAAAGATGAAGGTCTTGGGTGTAAAGTAAGCCTTTCTAGCCATTTATGGACCCAGGCGTATATCATTAAATGTAGGATTCAGGGGGAAAGAATAGTCTTTTTGCTACATACAGCAAGTACTAACAAATCTATTAGAGTTCATAGGCGTGTCATAATATAAAGAACAACGACAAAGTAGTCCTAGGATACTATCCTTTAAGTTGGATTGCAAATTGAAAAATATTCATAAAAAAAAAGTATAATATTTATTAGTCTATGCTTTAAATTTCAAAACAAAAACTGTCGTTCATAATAACAGGATGTTATAAATCAAGGATTCATTGGGAGTGCAAGTTTCCTCTCCACCCTGTGTTGTTTTAAATCAATTTAGTGGCAACAATATCAACAATTCTTTCAAAACAGGTCACAAAGAGAAGAAATGAGACAAAGGAGCGTCACAGAATGAAGATCAATAACTAGACATTTGTTCACCTACAAACGAGAGTGAGTCCATGCAGTGTTGCCTCTTGTCCCTCTTTCTAATATTTTATAGCTATGAACAATGCTTAGAATAGAATACAACTTTATTGTCCAGCCAAGGCCGGAAAATCGCCTTTGGTCTCACCAGATATGGTACAAACATCACATTTACAAGAATACAGCCAAATCACTTCACAACAATTGCACAACAATTGATCCAACTGATACCACATACACACAGTGTACAGCATAGTATGTTCAATGCAGAGGGTGCAGATTAGTGCAGTTTGTTCATGGCATTTATTGCACTAGGAAACGATCCCTTGTAGATCTTTTTGTTTGCCAGGGGTATTCTATAGCATTGCCCTGAGGGGAGCAACTCAAACTCAGCACAGAAGGGGTGTTTAGGGTCACCTACACAAGGTGAAACTTCTTACAAATGTGAAAATCAGTCATGGGTTATACAACAACTCGACATCGCGTGTTTTGAGTGGCATACAAAAGAGTTGTTTGTTGCAGATATTTATGCTTGGTGAGGCTCCAGAACATTCTTGCTCCAAGGTCTTATCTCTTAATAGTCTTCAGGCGATGATGGACAGCACTCCTGGCTAACTTTTAGTAGGTTGTCCACTGGCCTCAGCTAGCAAAGATGAGCCCCAGTGCAAGATTTTTTTTACGGGTACGACACATCAGTATTACAGTTAAATTTATTTTATAGATCAGGCTTTCACACTACCGTTTCCTGTGCACAAAGACATACAACTAGATAAAGTTAGATAAACTGGATTACTGTAAATAAAACAGTTTTGGCTGTAAGACATGTTTTAAAGATGATGTTTCCCTGTTGCTCTGTGCAGTGTGGGAGGCTACAGGATTTCAGAACTGTATTGCTGTGTTTTAGTGTAGTTAATTCAATTAGAAAGATAGATTTGAACCAAAATTGAATTCATTTCTAATTTGTCGCAGAAAGATTGTGAGGCTGTGTGACAAACAACGTTAAAACTATTGGAAGATTATAAGGATATTATGGGATAACTGTTTCTCCACAGGGTAAGAAGACCAAAACAATTGCTGAGAAAACACAAACAGTGAGAATGAGTCCATGCAGTTCTGCACAAACACCCACACTAGGCGAGAATGAGGGGAAATTTTCACAACAGCTAGATAAACTGAATAAGCTGTGTCTTGAATTAATTCTCCATTTGCTGCTTGGTGCACTGTACTTACTTCCCAGCTTTTAACGTGTGTCTGAATTCTATGCAGCACCATCAAAAATTCCCACAATGGAACAGAAAATATACAGTAGTTTCCACAGTGTCAACAGATACACGACTATTGGTAAAAATCCTACAATGCTGTGCCTTTTCTCCTGAGATGACGAGCATGTTATTTGCGGTTACGTGACACTACACCTGTCAGTGGAAACACAATGTCATGATTATTATCTGAAATCTCTCATTATTATTTTCTCTATGCTAAACAACCAAGTGATGCAGGGGAAATAAATCAGTGAAAAAAGAGACACAGCTACAGTCTGTTTGTCTCTGGAGAATTTGAAAAATAAACATTTTCATAGAGCCAACCCTCTTGCAAATATGCAAGATTCTGGGATCGAAAAGCAACAGCTGTGAGACACTTGAGAGAAAGGAGGGAGGGGGTCTAAGTGACAGCAATGGAACAACACCATTACATTTTATGTCTGCTAAACAGAAAATAAGTTTTTTTATATTTTATGTGGTAATAATTAAAGTGTTCGAACAACAAATAAATGTCTCACTGCCTGATCAAATAACATGGCCGATGTTCTAACTACCAAGATCAATTAAATGTTTCTGATTTAGAGAATTCTTAGATATTTGGTTTAGTTGGTGTCTTTTTTTTTAAACTTACAGTGTGCATGTGTGTGGGGATGAAACTGTGTGGGAGTGTGCATTACCTCTGGGTTGTCAGTCAGGTAGATCTGTCTGGAGATGTTGTTCACAGTGCAAATCCACTGAGAGAAAAAAAAACCCACAGAGATCCACATTAGGACTTCCTCTAGCTCAGGCGCGAGCCGCCTGAAATCCCTTGACTGATACCAGCTGTGACAGACCAGTCAGATGTGTCCAAGCACAAAACCAAATATGAAAACCACACAAATGAGTCTCGACAGCACCTCCACTGTTCTACGACAGATATCTTTGGGATGAAGATGTAAAACAATAAGGAAGATCAAACACAGCTGTTTGAACGGCCTCTGTCCCACTTACTTCTTCATATTCCCTTTTGCTCTCAGCTTGTAGAATCATTGACCTGGAGGCATCAGTGACAATGAGGATTAAATAAAGCACATTCAATATCTCGTACATGTTTGTGTATCATTCTCACTGCTGGATATGTAGAAGAGTCTACATACGTTTTGCCTGAGGGGGAGGTTATCTGGAAACAGTAGCGCCTGTCCTCACACTCCACAGCCATGACGGAGCTGTTGTCCAGGTCCAGGACCATGCCCCCCGCCACCGCCCCACGCGGCTGGCACATGAGGTTCCCACCCTGGGTGAAGAAGTAGAGTCGGTCCCAGGCTGTGGTCACTAGGCCTGTTTTACTGGAGCACAGAAAATAAGAGGCACAAAGAGCGGATAAAGGTCAGCACTAAAGGATGAGATTTTTACATTTCCTTACGCAAAAAGTGAGGAGAATTCAAATTTCAGTTCAATTTTCACAATTAACACAGTAACACATGACATGCTTAAATATTTGAAGGGTAAGAAGACATTTTCTATAAACATCAGTATGCTTTTCAATAAAATACCTTCACTGACATGGCAATTTTACAGTTTGATAGTAATACTAAATCTACCTGCTGTAATCACAAATTTTTGTACAGCTAATCATAACAGGCTACTGGAAAAGTTGATTTTTTTATGGAATATGAGCCAACACATAAAGTACCACTGGTTATACGACTACATTTACGATCTTGATCAATATGCTTCTGTTCATAAATGCTGATGACAAACCCAAAGTTCCCAAAGGCTGACTATTGTTATTTCTTATTTATATGAGTTTTGTTACATTCAATCCTATCTTTACTTATCAGTGATAATAGTACTTGGCAGTAACAACTGATCATTATGAAATTTATCTGGTACAGTCAACAAAATTCCTTGGTGTAATCATTCATGAAACATTGGACTGGAAATCTCACATTCATACATTAGTTTATAGAAAAGTAACAGCCTTGTCTTGTATGCACTATAGGGCCTTATTTAAACGATCTATAGGACATGGTCTAAACTACATGGTGCAAGTGCATTTAGGGAATGTCCAACTCCACTTTTGCTGGCACATAATCGGGGAGCAAAGTAAGGCGCGAGGCGTAAAGGAGTTATATTTAGTCTCTTAGTTAATCATAGGTGTGTTATGGGCGTAACATGAATTGAACTAATCAGAGGGTCATCTGAGCGGTTTTCTGCTGTGCTTTCACTTCGCGCACAAGCAGACCATCTATGTCCCTGTGTGTTTAACAAGCAGAGTGAATAATGCGCCCTTTAAATAGCAGGAAAATACTGCACCATTGACTTTAGACCAGGTTTTTGGTGGTAAATGGCGCAAACGCTTTCTGCTGCCTCAAGATAGCAATGTGGCGACAATGCGCCTGACCACACCTCATTTTAAGACCAACACACGCATGGGCGCACAGATGTGCCCAAGTACATTTGCTACTTACACAACGTGGGCGCTCGCCGTGGAAATGACAACTGCGCCAGTTGGAAACTACCGATGACAGGTGTAAGATAGGGCCCACAGTCTTATATACTTGTTTATGGTAATTGCTTGGGAATTTACTTTTCACAACTCTGGTCATAGAATTTTTCAGCCGCATTACTTATTCTAATATTTCCAAAACCACATGTCCTCTTTTTCTCCTCATTTTCCACATTATTTTATTTTTTATTTTTCACAATTTTAAACATAAACATGAATTCTCTTGCTTGAGCTGTCCTAAATCCCCTTTTTATTTGCACTGGATTTTCAGTGCTCTTTGGAGAGGATCTGAATGAGCCTACCTTTGTTTCGGTCCTATCCTTGCACAGCTGTTATGTTTTGGCTATTATGGTTTCTGTGCATAGAAATAAAAAAATAAACTACAATGTAATTTAGCTCTGACTCACTCAGTTGCAAAACACAGCGACGTGTGTGTGACTCATTTGAATGGCTCATCTGTAAGCCATCCTCTAGTACATTCTGTTTAAAAACTATTCCTAAATAATTTTCCTTTGATTAATATCGAAGCGTACGGCTCATGCTGCCGTGGGTGACTCAGACCCTCAATATTGAGAAACCATTCGAATGTTCTCTGGACTCAGCTCCATTTGACAAGCGTTTGAGGCTGCTGGCACAGTGTGTCATTAAACAGAATGGCATTCTGTGGAAACCTTTTCTCTGGTGTCACAGACATTTGTCAAAGACTTTGGATGTATATGAGGGAGAGACAGAGTTTGACAGCTTTGACATTTCACTAAATCACATTGCGGGCTACGCTACAGTTCTACCCCCCGAAGCCATTAAGGAAGTTTCCCTTCTCATACATCCACTCTGCAATAAGCTGACAGCGCACACTGTCAACATGTTACCTGACCCCGCGTCTGCTGCGACAGACTTATTGTTTACTGTGTTCATGCGTATTTTGAGCAACTTTCAGCAAGAGAAGCAAAAATCTTTTCTCTGTGGATTTAGACAGTCAGGACCTAGTGTAGCTGCTGTATATTGATAGCACCATCCGTTGCACCAGACTTAATTGCCTAACAAAGCACTGAAATGTCACACGTATGAAATGGGGACAGATTAAAAGCTTGTTCCTCAGCTGTTTTTTTCCAAGACGACCCTTAACATATCGACTAGCAAGGAACGCTACGTGAATAGGAAGTGTCCTTGGGTATTAGATAGGGCCTTAATGAGTGTGATTAATCTTACTTCCTAATGTTGAGGTAGCCAGCCTTCTGGATAAGCGTGCGATTGACAGGCTCAATGTCCTTATCTGGCATATAGACAGTGTCCTCCACAGACAGAAGCTCCCTCTGGGACACACGCATGGCCTCCGCCTCCACGTCCAGCTGGGCCTGGATACTAGACAGGAAAAAAGTTTTAATACAGGCAAAATCCATCAAAACTGACTTTCAGAAATTTGAATTTCTCTACAAATTAAACATTTAAAGAGAGGATTTTCAGATATGGGTGGAAGATTATTAAGGAGTATTGTCTAAAATCACAGTTGCACTGCCTGAAAAGGCCGGCCAAAAATAGAGTAAAATTATTATTTATTTGTTTATGATCATACACAACAAACCACAGTACTTTATATTGTTCCTACCAAAGCTATGGTTCATCATATGTACTGTGCGCATGAAAATGAAAGTTACTGAGATCGTCTTTACTTTTGCGTCATGGTGGACACAGAGGAGAGAAAGCTGTCCATCTTCTTTGACACCAGTTCAACGCCTTTCTTGAAGAAGCTGATCTGAAAGATTAGAGATAACAATGAGCAATTCATCTTGTATTTTGTTTATTTTCACAATTGCACTTTTATGCAATGAAAATGTCGAGAAACAGATAATCACTTAGTCACACGCAGGGCTGCATTTAACGATTACTCTCATTATCAATGAATCTGCCCTTCATTTTCTCGATTCATCGTCTTGTCTGTAAAATGTTAGAAAATAGGGAAAATACTTGTTATAGTTTTCCACAGCACCAAAGTGATGTATTCAAATATCTTGTTTTACTTGGCCAACAGTCCAAAGCCCACAGATATTTAGTTGGCTATCATATATGAAAAAGAAAAGCATCAAATCCTCACATTTGAGGAGCTGGAACCAGGAAAATAATGGAATAATATAATGGAAAATGATTAATACATTATAAAATCCACTATAAAAATAACCAACAGTTTATATTGCATGGACACATTGCACAGTAACAACTGTCCTTTGTAAACTAAATCAGTTCCAAAAATCGCTTCTCATTTTTGAATTTAAATACTGAAATGATAATGAGGTCTGGCCCAGTTTGGAGGTCAACAGCTGCTCAGTACCTGTGCCTGTGTGTAGCCTAGCATAGGTTCGAGCATGGCTACTCTCTTGCGATACTGCAGGGCGTTGAGGGCGCAGTAATACTGCAGCGAGGCCTGGTGCTGCTTCCTCCTAGTGTAGGCCACCTCCTTCACCAAGTCTGACTTCAGCTGTCCAGACAGGAGAGGGTTAAACATGCAAATATGTACACACACACACACACACACACACACACACACACACACACAAACGTGTTCAGCATAAACTCACTATCAAGCTCTGCACACACACACTCATGCATATGCAAACACTGATCCTGCTCTCACACACATACAAATAAGCAACACAGTCGCATTATCTTGTACGCCCAAGAAGACATGACGACACATTCAATAGAAGCAAATAGCAGAGGAATCTTATCTTTGCAGCCATTATAGTGCGTGGTGCTGTTACAGTCTTACTACAACAGTGGGGCCTGGCAGTAGAGGAATATTTAATTCCATCTATTTGTATTTCAAATGATTATAAAACACTCTCACTACATTACCAGAGCATTACTGCACTGTAAGGCCTTTTGCAGCTTGTGATTAATGGGGGGAAAGCTCCATCAGTGAAGCTGAGAAAGCACTTCCCAATCACTCTACCTTCTCATTCTCCTTCTTCTTGGGCAATCGGCTGTATTTGACCATAGCCGCCTCATGCTCTGCAGGAAGGAAAGGACATGAGGATCAGATAGTAACTGCCGGCTGTGATTGTTTTCTGAAATGGGTTCGGATTTCTACTTACCATCAGTGGCAATGCCAAATATTTCCTTCAGTGTGCTTATCTCTGAAACATTCAAAGTATAGTACATTTTGTTAGAGTATCAAAATGATTCCACATCTTTAAAAAATGTATTATTGCTTAGAGTAGATAACTCAAGTTGTTAATATTCTAAACACTATTACAGAGAAAAGATTAACTATCTGTAATAATATCACAATAATGTGTTATGATGGGGTCTGGTGGCCTATGGGTTAAGGCACTGACCATGAACCAACGTCCCCTGTTTGAGTCTGGCTGCGGATCTTTGTCATTCCCTCTCATCATTTTCTGTCATCTCTCTACTGTCAAGTTGGTAATAAAGGCATAAAATACCCCCAGACTACTTAAAAAAATAAAAATGTATTATGATAATGACTTTTTTGTATATATATGTATATATATATGTGTGTGTGTGTGTGTGTGTGTGTGTGTGTGCGTGTGTGTGTGCGTGCGTGTGGCCCTACCTGTGAGGTCTTTCTCTCGAAACTGGATCAAGGGGAAAACCATGCTGTCAGCCATCTGGTTGGCGAGCTCAGAGTGGAGCGAGTTCAGCTGGACCGCACAAAACAGATTATACAAAAATATCAAGCACCGAACAAGGACACAAACAGAAAATGTACCCTTGCCAAACATCTTGAGGGATTTCCATTTATTGTAATAAGTGCAGTGACATTTGCTGCCAGTTATTCCTGCAGCAATCTGGAAAGTAACATTTTCGGTGAAGCGGGTGCATAACTGCAGACAATGCCTCTGCTACATCATAAAAAAAAACCCATATTGTAGAACAGAACATTTTGTGAAGAGAATAATAAAACCTGCTGTTTACTCTGATATTGGAAACAGGACCACATATTGCACGCACGAGCAAATCCTGCTATAATTCTCTGTGCTTATCAACAAGCTACACTCCAACATCTAATAAGCTGACATCCAGTTAAATCTGAATGATTTAGCAAGTGCTAAAGTTCACAGGATTAGGTGCAGTAGTAGGTCTAATTCTCACGGTGAAATGAGTTCTCCTCTGTAAACGATGAGGGAAAGGTCAAGCAAACAATCAACCTGTGTCCTCTGAGCATATGTCCTGAATCTTTTTGAGTGCTGACTGGGCAGGCTCGTAGATCCCCATGGCTGACAGTGAAAGGCCCATCTGTTTTGTCTATATACCTGAGCCCACACACCCCTCCTTCATCCATCAATCCATTCACCCACCCACCGCTGCCTCCCCCCAGCCTTCCATCAGGTGCGACAGGCATCATATCCACCTCACCATTCCCCTCTTAGCGTCAGCATACAATCCGTTCCGGTCTTACAGGGAGGATAATGCTCGGGTCTTTTCATTGAGGTCATTTTCACCAGTGTGCTGGGGGAGTGCAGGTGCAATATCCCTTTGTAACGTGATGAGGAACCAACTACTGACCGCGCAGTAGATTATCATCCCTCTTTTCTGCTGCGAGTGCGCACACACACACACACACACACACACACACACACACACACAC
>NTHP01000669.1:9701-26539 GCA_003416845.1 Oplegnathus fasciatus
GTCTGCTCCTGTCTTTGGCAGTGGCAGCAGCGTACCAGATGGTGATGGAGGAGGTGAGGATGAGCTCAACGATGGCGGTGTTGAGGTGCACCATCATTGATTTTGGCAGGTTGAATTTCTTCAGCTGCTGCAGGAAGTACATCCTCTGCTGGGCTTTTTTGGTGAGGGAGCCAATGTTCAGCTCCTACTTGAGGTCCTGGGATATGATGGTCCCCTGGAAGCGGAAGGACTCCACAGTGGGGCTGGGTTCTTCCTGTAGTCTAGTCCGACTGCACCAGGTCGCCAAATGGTCAATCTCCCACCTGTAGGCGGACTCATCCCCATCAGAGATGAGCCCAATGAGGGTGGTGTCATCCGCGAACTTCAGGAGCTTGACGGACTGATGACTGGAGGCGCAGCTGTTGGTGCACAGGGAGAAAAGTAGAGGAGAAAGGATGCAGCCTTGGGGGGATCTGCTGCTGATGGTCCGGGAGTCCGAGACATGTTTCCCCAGCTTCACATGCTGCCTCCTGTCAGACAGGAAGTCTGTGATCCACCTGCAGGTGGAGTCAGGCATGTTCAGCTGGGAGAGCTTGTCCTGAGTCAGGATGACGGTGTTGAAGGCAGAGCTGAAGTCCAGAAACAGAATCCTATTTGTTTATTCTTTGGGTATGGGATTATTTGTTTACCATCTTTGTTATAGAGGACACAGACATCATTTGAACATTGGAAGTATGTCTGTTGTGATGTGGCATAAATCAGGCTCAGGGGGCATCCGGATTTGAACCGGAGACCTCTTGATCTGCAGTCAAATGCTCTACCACTGAGCTATACCCCCATATTTTAACTCCTGCATCACTGCCTCTCTTGGTAGGACCTGGCCCCAGTGTTTGGGAGAGAATAGCTTGAACAAAAAGTTGGACTTGAGAGACATTGCAGTACTCAGAGAGAATTCTGTTATTGCTTCTTGTGGCCACAGTGGGCGCTGTTTAGCCAAAGTCATAGCAGTGAAATAAGATAAAACACTACAGAACTTTATTAATTCCAAAGGAAACTGTTGAAAACTTAACTGCGACGAGGATGGGATTCGAACCCACGCGTGCAGAGCACAATGGATTAGCAGTCCATCGCCTTAACCACTCGGCCACCTCGTCTGATTGCTGCTTCTTTTATATAGCAGTGGCACTAATCCACCAGCAGGGGCGCTGCACCGCTGTTTGATGCATATAGAGGGGATGTGGAATGACCCGTCCCCCCCCTCAGCCCCACTTGCCTCTCCTGACTCCTCCCTCTTTTCGAGCTCGATGGTGGACAGCAGGCTTTTCAAGTTTCTTTTTTTTTGCCCCTCCTTGATCTTCCTGTTGCTGCTGTTGTCTTTCATGTCACATGAAAGAGTGCTTTCTCCATCCTTCACCGTCAGACGGGAAAATATTTTCCATTTCAGGGGCAGCACGGAAGACAACGTGGGGTCCGTCTCTCCACTTAATGCATCTGTGAAGCTGCTAAGTGGGCTGAGGACCTCTCTAACAGTTTCTAGTGTTGCCATGTCTGAGTCTTTAGGCATCAGATGCCACTTCTTCCGATTTTCAGCCAAAACAACACAGATGGCTTGTTGCTGTACAGAATCTGTCCACCATCTCAAAGGTGGAGTTCAGTGTGTAGGCTCATCGTGAATGAGCTTTTGCTCAGGTAGCTTCAAGCTCCTCATCATTTTGTTTGACCTGGAAAAGGCAGACAAGGTTCTCCGGAGCCTGGACAAGCATGTTCAGACACAGTTCAGGCCTATAACCTTGCCTACAGCCAGATGAAGGTTATGGCCAAAACATGTATCCAAGTGTATCTCAGTGTGTCTCAAATGCCCTTTTGTTGTTAGGGGCATTGTCAATGGTTATCCCGGCCATTTTTGACAGGTCCAATCCCCATTTCTCGGACACCATCTCCTCCAGGGCTTCATGGAGACTGTCTGATGTACGATCCGAATATAAAGCTGATCATCCTGAACACCAGGACTGTGTTTCCCAGGATTCAGTTATATGCTGGATTGTGACTGCCGTGTATGCATCAACTGCCCTGCCCCACTTTTCTCAACTGTATCGGCACCTGATCAAGACAGATAATCTCAGCCAACTGTTCGATCTTTTTGCATCTTTTGAGTCTTTATCATACTTTCTGTGGTTTTCAAACACAGCTAGAAGGGAAGGCTGCCTCAACTGGGTGGTTGCCGAGTCTGCTGGCATCTGTTTGTGTGCCTGTGTGGGGTGGGGAGATGGATAAATTATGCTAATGTTTCAGTACTTTAATATTTCAGTTTTCAGTTTGATAGCCTGTGTAGATTGTAAACTACTTTTGAGAGCGCCTGTTCTCATTAATTGTCATTTTTAAATCAAATTTGACTCAATAGGATATAATAATAATAGATATAACAATAATAGAAATAATTATTGACAAAAATGTACATGCCATGATTACCATAACCAGTACTGATTGAATTAAATTGATCATTTATACAGGTGTTGTTGATCTGCATACTAGTGAATGCCTGATTTTTAGCAGCTTGCAAGTTATGGTAAAGTTAACGTTACCAGTGTGAACGATGCGCTTGTATATAGAGTTTGCCACATTGGTAAGTTAGCTGCCCTTAAATGCCTCGTCAAACTCCAATGGTGAAAAGCGTTCTCTTGTCACAAATAAATCACACTCGATTGACTGTAATTATAATAATGTAATTATGTTATCTATCACATTTGCTAACCTGTCGCTCTTTAAATTGTTTGAACAGGTCGGCATGCCTGTCAGCGAGATGTTTTGCCTCCCTTGGTCTGCGTTGGCTTAAAGCATCTTTTACAGACGGGCTTTGAGGCCTTGCCTTCACTGTCGGCTACGTAAGCGAAATGATTCCATATTTCGCTCCACGCGGCTGCTTTACCAACAAGCCGTGGACGGTCGGCAAGAGCACTTGTACTTGCAGCCATGCCTCTCATTCTGTCACCATGAAAGCTGCAGCTCTGCGTATGAGAGAAAAAACGGTTGGCAAGAGCACTATGCCTGCAGCGAGTGGAAGCAGAGCGCTGCACAAACACACTGTCCAGTTGTCGCACATCGATGCACCTCATAGGAAATACGGCTCTTATTAAAACACTCTTTCTTATAGTATCGGTACTAATAAAATGGGGTATAGTACTGTTCTTAACAGCAAGGTATAGCAAGCAATATACCTTTCTAGTATCGGTATACCTAGCAACACTAACTCAGAGAGAATTGTGAGAATACGTGCGACTAACTATTCTGTTATTGCCTCTTGTGGCCACAGTGGGCGCTGTTCAGCAAAAGTCATTGCAGTGAAATAAGATAAAACACTATAGAACTTTATTCATCCCAAAGGGAAGTGTTGAAAACTTAACTGCGACGAGGATGGGATTCGAACCCACGCGTGCAGAGCACAATGGATTAGCAGTCCATCGCCTTAACCACTCGGCCACCTCGTCTGAATGCTGCGTTTTTGTGTCGTGCTGTGAGAGTCAGCATAAAGTCCATAAGTTTATGATCAGATCGATCGAGATCTACTTCAGCACCTGCTATCAGAATTTGAACCATTTGTGATTTTAAAAAGTTAAACAAAGATTAATTTGCACTCACTGTAGCTTCTATGACGTGTTTCCAGTGCAGCAAAGCGTGTATTAAAAGTCATAATTGTGTTAATAATTTGTGTTATTTCAAATAACAACAGAAATAGATTTTCTTCTGGCGCAGAACCTGGAAGTTATCTTCTATTTATATCACAATATTTTAGGTCAAACAAGCTCTATTTGCTGATCTACACTGTGACAAAGACATTTCAAGGCAACAAACTCAGATTTGGAGCGAGGCGATTTATCTCTCTAAAGTTTAAGTATGACTTAAGTGGATAGAGAAAAGTGTCCCAAGTGCTATCTTCATCATGGTTTTAATTTTGTGAGAGAAAACCATCTGAGTCCTCTGAGACACATNTTGAAGTCAGTTGAACAATAAAGAATATTTGCAATGTGCAAAGATTAAGTCCAAAAGATGTGCGGTAATGTAACGCATTGAGTCAGGTGTGTACGTTAATGTAACGTGTAGTGGGGGAGGTGGGTATAGAGTTAGTGTCAGTGGGGGTCCTGGGCCTTGTTGATGAGGCCAGCTGCAGATGGGAAGAAACTGTTCTTACAGCATGAGGTTTTGGTCCTGATGGGCCGCAGCCTCCTGCCAGAGGGGAGTGTCTCAAACAGTTTGTGTCCGGGGTGGGAGGGGTCGGCCACAATCTTACCTGCACGCTTCAGGGTTCTGGAGGCGTGCAGGTCCTGGAGAGATGGAAGATTGCAGCCAATCACCTTCTCTGCAGAGCGAATGATACGCTGCAGTCTGCTCCTGTCTTTGGCAGTGGCAGCAGCGTACCAGATGGTGATGGAGGAGGTGAGGATGAGCTCAACGATGGCGGTGTTGAGGTGCACCATCATTGATTTTGGCAGGTTGAATTTCTTCAGCTGCTGCAGGAAGTACATCCTCTGCTGGGCTTTTTTGGTGAGGGAGCCAATGTTCAGCTCCTACTTGAGGTCCTGGGATATGATGGTCCCCTGGAAGCGGAAGGACTCCACAGTGGGGCTGGGTTCTTCCTGTAGTCTAGTCCGACTGCACCAGGTCGCCAAATGGTCAATCTCCCACCTGTAGGCGGACTCATCCCCATCAGAGATGAGCCCAATGAGGGTGGTGTCATCCGCGAACTTCAGGAGCTTGACGGACTGATGACTGGAGGCGCAGCTGTTGGTGCACAGGGAGAAAAGTAGAGGAGAAAGGATGCAGCCTTGGGGGGATCTGCTGCTGATGGTCCGGGAGTCCGAGACATGTTTCCCCAGCTTCACATGCTGCCTCCTGTCAGACAGGAAGTCTGTGATCCACCTGCAGGTGGAGTCAGGCATGTTCAGCTGGGAGAGCTTGTCCTGAGTCAGGATGACGGTGTTGAAGGCAGAGCTGAAGTCCAGAAACAGAATCCTATTTGTTTATTCTTTGGGTATGGGATTATTTGTTTACCATCTTTGTTATAGAGGACACAGACATCATTTGAACATTGGAAGTATGTCTGTTGTGATGTGGCATAAATCAGGCTCAGGGGGCATCCGGATTTGAACCGGAGACCTCTTGATCTGCAGTCAAATGCTCTACCACTGAGCTATACCCCCACAGTTTAACCTCTGCATCACTGTCTCTGCTGACAGGACCTAGCCACCGTGTTTGGGAGAGAATAGCTTGGACAAAAAGTTGGACTTGAGAGAGACATGGTGGTACTCAGAAAGTTTTTTAGCTTCCTGAGCTCACATGTGCTACTTTACAGGACATGAGTGAGTTCAGGATTATCACGTTTTCCAACATGCAGCAGGTGAGCAAACTTAAGTCAGGAGCATGTGACAAACTGATAAAAACTCTCAGATGCCAGAGAAGAAGCATTCTTCAGCAGACTGAGTTCTGACAAATCCAGTGTTTAGTTCTAAATTCCCTCTTTGAGTTTGAACAGACTGTGTTTGCTTTCTAAGGCACAGCAGAGGGACGGCAACACAATGACAAAAGTTTGTACCAAAAAGACTTGTCTTGCTCAGACTGTTTTTTCCCCCCACAGAATGAGGGCTGTGGATTTTGTTTCATCCTCTGCATTGAAATTGCTTTAGGAATGATTGTCTTTGTGGACAGTGTGAACAGCAGAAACAATTACAGCGAACAAAAACCCTTTCAATCGACATGGGAGTGTTGTTTTAAGACAGATTTGAACACAAAAGAACCAGCAGCTCACAAAGCTGCAGCTCTGGTCACAACTTATCATTTTTCTTCATCATTCTTCTTTTTTGAGTTTTCTTTTTTTTTCCTCCACAGTTTGGGTACAGGGCGAGTCTATAAAATTGTACCACTTAAACTTTTAAGGTGTGGGATTTTTGTATTTTTTGTAAAATGTAATTTTGATATTTGCCATTAGCTAACTGAATAACACATCCCAAGACGAAGATGGGGGAGGGATCTCTTGTCTCATTGGATATGTAAGGCCATTAAGGTTTGCACAGGATCCCCAGTTGATGAATGCTACATCTGCACCTGAGAGCACCTGAAATAGCCTTAATGCAGCCTTCATAACTTTTATATTTTTTATTTTATTTATTATTTTTTTCCACATGAGGATAATTTTATTTTTGGCTAAAAAATGACAGGACATCGTCAAAATGTAATCAGCTGATATTTGGATAGAGAAAACATCTTTCAGTTTGCTAACAAACACACAAAGTTAGCAATAGAACCTCCTTTAGCTTGTCCTCCTTTTTTGAGTTACAACAAATCACCAAAATCATTCAACATCTTCCCTTCTTCAGGAGGTGGAGCAGCTGAGGGTGAAGTACCAGGAGCTGAAGGTGGAGCTAAAGGACTGTAACACCACCCTCCAGCACCTTCTGGCCCAGAAAGAAGCTCTCAGGTAAAGGTTTCTGCTGTCAATACCTCAGCTTCAGATTCACATGTATTGTCATGTAAAGAGCATTTCAAGAACTTTATAATCCTCAACAGGGCTCTAACTTAAGGACGTCCCACCCTCCTGGGGATGGAAAAAAACTGATCAGGGACGAGAAAAAGTAAATTTTGGGATGGTAACGGAACGGAGAGCAGACCTCGCCTAAAAACAATACAACCGTGATTAAACCATAATGTTAATCTCTGACGAAGTTGTCAATGTAGAATTGCGAGAGAGTGTGAACTAGTTTAAGGTTACGTAACCTCCTCACATCGGAGCGCACCAAACAGGTGGCCTTCTCACACACACACATACAGTGTCTACAGATGTAAATAAAAATGTAACGCAAAGTTTACAGATGTTACAATAGAAAAAAATGGTTGCTGTATGAATTGAATAAATATGATATGAATAAATTAATGAATATGTATACGTAACTAATGTTACGTTATAATCTTATCATTTCTATGGTGTTTTATTTGTGCCACACATCACTTTTAATAACAATAATGATAATTAATAATAATATTTAATAATGATTTTAGTGTAGAAAAACGTCCATTTTATCATTGGAAGGCCAGCATTTACTTCAGGACAGTTTAAATTGTATTTTGGGACGGCAGTGAAAAAAGTTAAGTTAAAGCCCTGCTCAAGATTCGAAGTATCAAACCTCTTTTCTGATACTAATACTACTAACTCCACTGCCTACATTCATAGAAGTAAACAGACAAGTGAAGCTTCATTACTGAAGGAATGAAACATTAATGATGTCAGCAGGGAAACAGTATAGATCTGGCTCAGGGGGCATCCGGACTTGAACCGGAGACCTCTTGATCTGCAGTCAAATGCTCTACCACTGAGCTATACCCCCCTCAGCTGGATTTTCACAGTGTTATCATCTGTGTTGTGTTTGCAGTCAGCTTCTGGCCTCAGTGTCCGAGAAGAGCCGTCAAAATACAGTCAAGGCAGTTCAGCTGGGGGCCGAGCTGCAGGGGGTGAGGAGCAGGAGGAGGCAGCTGGAGGGCTGCGTGCAGGAAGCAGTTATCATTCTCAGACACGTCCTGACGGTAAAATCACAGCCCTGACCAGGAGCTGCTTCAGCTCCTGCTGCAGCGTCTGATCGCTTGACATGAAACCTTGCAGACTCTCGGCTCTGGAACATCATAATATCTGTGGGAGCTGTAATCCAGAGAGGGAAGATGATTCTGGTTTTAATCCAGGACGGTCAGACATCCCATTTACCTTCTGCTGCTCAGACAAACATCCAGTGGTGGAAGAAATATTCAGATCCTTTACTGAGGCTCTTAAGCAAGTCAAAAACAATCCAGCTGTGTCACATACTCAATTACAAGTAGTTTTTACAAGTTTTACATTCATAAATTCCAGAAGAACTAAATGTTCCCTTTCACAGTGATATATTACTATGTCAGTTATATCACTGTATTATTATTAGTAATGCATTAACACGTAGTATTTTAATGTTGTAGCTGCCAGTGAAAGTGGAGCCAAGTTTTGTCTAAATCTGAAAAGTAAATACAGTGCAGTAAAAAGTACAGTGTTACCCTCTGAAATGTAGTGGAGTAGAAGTATAAAGTAGGCCAAGATAAACATACTCAAATAAAGTACAAGTACCCCAAAATTATACCTTAGTACAGTTCCTTTCCACCACTGGAGACAGCTGTGCTTTACCAATAACTGAACAGCTACTTAACTTTTATGCATAAATCCAAACTAGAAGAGGTAAACCACTCTTCACCTTCAAAAATATACATCTGTATTCACTAACTAACACTTTCTGATCCTAACCATAAGTCTGAAGAAGGTAAAGTATCAGATTTTAACTGATGAACAGAGACTTTTTATGCCAATAAGCCAGAGACATCTACAGTCTTCACAGTCGAGAAGTCACAACTGACAGAGACATTCAGGCTTATTTATTCTGATGGATACATCTGTTCTAAGGGCTAAAATAAAGTGGGTTTTTTTGACCCAGTGTACAATTTACGATACACTTTGTGTGTTTAGGAATAAATTCTTAAGCATTTTTATTGGCTGTAAAAATTTTACTTAGGACATGTGCAATATATTAATATTTGAAGCTATTAAGAGACTTTGAGAGGCTGATGAATTGAAGTAGGACAAAAAAGCATGAAAATTATTAGCTATTTATCCTTATCCAAGTTCAAGTTCTTGCACAACAATTGCAGTGAAGCAGTTGTTGGCAATGAGTTCTCAGGCTCTCTCCAATAATGCTGATGCGATATGTATAAAAGAAAAATAAAAAAAATAAAATAATAAAAGACATCCAAGTAAAAAAAAGAATCTAAGACATAAAATAGTGCAGCAGCTAAAATATAGGAATAAAATATAATATACATAAAATAGAATAAAATAAGATATAAAATATACTTTGGTAGACTGGTGTACAGTAGTGATAAAATTATTGATATTATGTTGCCTGTTAATCTCAATAACATGAGAAAAATTGTGGTTCTGTGGCTCTGCCCAGTACGGTGCGTCTCAGCCAATGAGATCATTTTTGAGGATCAAAGCTCTGGTGTTCTCTGTCCTCTGCAGGGCTCGGAGAAGGAGTCCGAGACTCAGAGGAAGATGCAGAGGCTGCTGGAGGTCCTGGAGAGCACCGCCGTGCCCCCCAGGGAACAGGCTCCGTCAGCCGAGGACAGACACCACAGACCACTGACCCCAAACCAGCCAGGTACTGGAATCAATCTCCACTAGACCAAGTCTGTTAGTTTTATGACTGTTGGCCACAGCGGTGCGAACACTGCTGGCAGCTGATTTCCTGTTGAGAAAAACCCACAACACACTGCAGCTCACAGCAGCACGGTGGGCTGGATCAGAGTCCTGCTGAGGTCCCCTCAGAGTCCCACTAGAACCAGATCAGCTATTAACTGGTCTCAAAATATTTAAACAACAATGTACTCCTCTTTAAATAAAGCTGTAAAGTTTCAGACACGCAGTGAAATAGGTTCTTATCCTGTGTCTTTAATGTTCTGCTCTCTCTTCATGTGTCAAATATATTCAGAAAGAAGCAGTTTTGAGTAGTTATATATCAACATCTTTATCTTTTCTGTTCTTGTAGTTAAAGAAGAAAAAACTAAGAAGGGAGAACAAGTGATTTTTTCTGATCTTATCTTAAGTTAAATGCAAAATATGTTCGTGTTAACTGCAGCTGTCAGATGTGGTGGAGTAAAACTGAACTTTGTACCAATGTTGTGGAGGCAAAATAGAAAGTCGATCAAAAAGGAAAGTATAAAGTTTAAAGACCTCAAAACTATATTTAAGAATAGAGCTGGAGTTAAGGCAGTCCTGCTCCTGGTCCCATCATCCCGTCTCTCCTCCACAGAGCAGAGACCCTGAACCTAGCCACAGATCCGTTGTTCCTGATGGCTCACTGCAGACCAGGCGACCTGGGTCTTGTACTTCGACCCACGTGGAAACACAAACCAGCCATCTCCAGGACAGGTGCTTGGTCCACCAGCACCCAGCTGCCCCTCAACAGGTTTGATATGACTTGGACACTCCAGTACTTTGCCTGCAGGGGGCAGTGTTGGGTCAGATCAGTTTTCCAGTGTGAAAATGTGTTATCACTCTCCATTCGAATCATCCAAAAACAACATTCCTCCTCTGCTTTATCAGCTCTCATAGAGATTCATTGTTGCACAAGGCATGCTCACAGTATAAATGGTAAAAAAAGCTGACTTTCTCTCAGTGGACGTTGTCTGTTGTTTAGACTTTATACAGGAAAAAGGCATCAAGAGCACTGGACACCAGATGTCACTGGTCCTGATCCTTCAGGAGAGAAGAGACAGATTCACGTCTGTGTTTGAAGCTGAAAAAAATGTCAAATTTAAAGGTGTAATCAGAATTTAAATTACTGCTCCAAGATGGTAAAAGGTAAATAAATACTGGTTTTGAATTTATTAATGTGAATCATTGTCGACTTTTTCCTGATATTCTGAGCTCATCTGACGTGTACAGTGTAGATGTCAAAAATACAGGAAAGCATATTTATTTTCATGGCTGTACAGCAGTAGGGACGTCTTTTTTAACAATATTCATTACAAAAAAAAGTTATCTTGTGGACACAGGATGTCATCAGACAGGATCTGTAAAGATTTAAATATCTACTGGTGCCCTGTCCCTTTTGTTAATGGGACTGATGCAGAGAAAATGACCTGTATGTGTCTAAGTAAAGGGTCAGTTTCTAGAACACTGTACAAAATATTTATCCTCAAATAAAACTCACAATTTCATATCTTTGAATAATGTAGGATTCAGTTTTTAAATGCTGTTTCACTTCGAAATTCAAGGACTTCAGTCACTTTCCTCCTAACAGAGCTAAATGGAGAGTAAATATTAACCAGGTGGCCAGAAACTGGTGAAGTGCTAACACTGTAAAGCTAGACGTGTAAATAAGCGACTGTTTGCCAACAAATTCGCCACATCATCTTTCACAGCATGTTTCCGCTGCCGCCAAGTGGCCAAAATCACAATTAATCAAATAGTAATGAATAAATAAAAATTCTCTTCTAGTTTTGCAACATTAGTTGTTTTTCATGTTTAATCTGTTTGTTGTTAAATGCTGTTTTTCTGTCCGTCCGTCCGTCAGGAAACTCTGCAGTCAGACATCCCGCTCTGATGATCCGTCTCTGGCTGCTCAGCAGGCTGATCCAGAGGAAGAGGCCTCCACCTCTGCAGGCTGCTCAACCAGATCCAGTCAGCAGTAAGACAGAGGAATGTTTTTCATCCCACCCCCCATTTCAAAATAAAGGTTTTAGTCTCTTTAATCCTGCTTCTGTTCTGACTGCTGATCTGTTTCTGTTTCTGTACTTCATTACTGTTCTGAATATTTACAGATTGCAAAGTAATTTTTATAACTATTAGGATTATTCTTTTGACTAATTGTTCTCAATTAACTGTGTAATAGTTTTGTCTGACCAACAGTCCAAAACCCAAAGATATCTAATTCACAGTGATTAAAACAAACAAAAGCAGGAAGTTCTCACATTTGAGACACTGGAACCAGTGAATATTATTCAGCATTTTTGATAAAACAATGAATTGGTTGTCAAAATTGTCGTCAAATAATTTTATTTTAAACTATTAGTTTTAGCCCTGCTTAATAATGTGATTAAGAATTATATTATTAACAAATATGAGAAATAATGTAGTTTTTTAGACACTAGAGAGTTGATATAAAATCATAGTTTGTGTAGTTAGTGGAGGGAAAATTGATGCAGATCATGTGAGGACAGAAAAAAGGCAAAAAAATAATGCATTTTAAAAATCTTACTCCATGTGATCACTGACTGTAAGTCTCCTCTCTAATGTCTGTTTGCTGCTGTAAACTCTTTAAAGAGAACACAGAATCACAGATTAGAGGCACGCCAAGCAGATAAAAATGTGGTAATTTCAGCAGTGTTTACAAAATGTTGGGCCAAGCCAAGGTCAAAGGTCAAACTGCTCAACCACGACGGCCTGCGTTCTTTGATCTGTCGCCACTGTTTAAAAATCAATGAGCCTCACAGCGAGGAGAGGCGGAGCTCTGTGCAGACCGAGGATAACAGGCACGGCAGGAGAGCACTGAAAACACAGAGGGACACATCTGCAGCCTTCAGACTCTGACATGATGGAGCTCTATCTCGACCTGCACTCTCAGCCCTGCCGCTCCGTCTTCATGTTTGCCAAAGCGGTCGGGATTCCCTTTGAGTTCAAGCTTGTGGACCTCACTTCAGGTAATCCCACCAGACAGACAGAGAGAGGGACAGGGAGGAGACTTTCTGAGTTCATACAGAGCTGATTTAAGCATGTTTTAATAAAGGTTTTAGGCTTTTAGTTCACATTCTGCCTTAAAATAGCAGTTTATGTTGAGCTTTTGGAAATGTACAGAAAGTTACCAGATGTTTGTAGAGTTTGTAGAGTTAAAGATGTAGTCTACAATTCTGGTGTTCATACACAGCCCTGACTCTGTAAACGGGAAACAGAGTGTCTCGGGTAGAGCCACCAACCCAGGTCATCAAATACCGACACTTTAGCCGCGTTTCCACCAAACAGTTCAGTATAATATGTCTCAACTTGTGCTCATTCACAGGACAAACTAATGCTGTCCTGCAGGCTCTGAACTTGTTCTGTAAGCATGAACATTAAAAAAAAAAAATCCTCCCCTGGGGTGTCAGTTTACATTTTCACATTTCACCCAGAGCTGACAGTCTCATCCATTGAAGTGAGGGGTGGAGTTGCGTTAACTCCTACAACACCAACTTTACATGCAAACAGTGGGAGGGATGTCGCGGGTCGGAGGTCAAAGCCTCCAGACAAAACATTCCCGCGTCCCCGAGGTGATCGAGTATAACAGAGCCGTGCTGGGGAAAGAAAATAAAGGAAAGAGAAGCGTTGGAAAGCAGATAAGAAGGAAAAGGGAGGGAGAGTTAAAAGCTTTTCACTCAGTTATGTGCTATGCTTTCATGTATTCTTTTTTCTATTTACATGGCAACACAAACAAACAGACAGCAGCCATTTTTTCTTTACTTTAACACATCTGTGAATCTCACTTGCGTGTGTTTTTCTCAGGACAGCAGTACGGCGAGGAGTTTGGAAAAATCAGCATCTTGAAGAAGGTTCCTGTGATGAAGGATGGAAGCTTCATCCTGGCGGAAAGGTACAACGATGGGTTTATTTTAAGGGTCGGTTCACCCAAATTATAAAAACATGTTCTTCCACTTGGCCCCTCGGTGGAGCTAGCCACAGATAGCTGTGGTTTCATCTGCTGACGTATTTCAACCTCCATCGGAGAGTTCTGCCTCCGTCTCAGTGCAGTGGAGTTAATGGATTTCTGTTCACGGTTTTTCACGGCCCGCTCATCTGCCTGAGACATAAACAAGCTAAGTGGGTGCATAAGGCTTTGCAGCCTCTAGGGGGCCCCCAAACAAGTCAGTCTTCGGGCTACTCTCCAAACTGTTACTTTAATATGAGCAAACCGCCTTATTTTTGTGTAACTTTTATACTCTTTTCTAAAAGAGGGAATCTGAATTAAGACATTGTTAAGTTGTTGTGAACATTTGCACATCACAGGGGTTATTTTGAAGTACTTAAACTGTTTCTGTGAAATTGTAAATACATTTTTTTTAAATAAATTGAGTAGCTGGCGGGGTTGAAGTTGTCCATTATTCAGTTGTTGTTGTTTTTTTCAATTATTGTTTTGGTAGTTAATGCCTTTAGGGTAGCTTTACTGGACAGATGACAGTGAAGGAGAGGGAGTTGCAGCAAAGGTCCCCAGCGAGATTCAAACTGTGTCGTTGTGGTTCATGATCGGGATCTTAACCCCTAAGCCACAGGGACACCCCTTGATTAATCTGTTTACATACAGTTCGTCTACAGCACCTGTCCTGGTTCACATTACTTATTCCGTCTACCTTCATCACTGCAGGAAATATGTAATTATGTTACCTGGTTGTTTGCTGTGGTTAGAACATTTCTTCCTCTTATTGTCTCCATGCTGTTTGTGTTGCAGCATTGCGATCCTGAAGTACATAGTGCAGAAACATTCGTCGTCAGTGGCAGATCACTGGTATCCAGCCGACCTGCAGCAGCGAGCTCGTGTTAATGAATACCTGTGCTGGCAGCACGTCAACCTCCGAGCTCACGGCTCAAAGGTCTTCCTGCTCAGGGTATGAGTCGCCGATCAACCCTGTGCAGTATCCTCGCCTGACCTGCCTCAGTACACACATTTCAACAGTTCAAACATGAGTACATTTGTTTGTTTTGTTCCATTTGGAGCACCAAATCTTTTAGTTATATAATGAGTCTACAGCCATGCTAGCGGCTCTTTGAAGCTGTAATCAGCACTAAACACAAAGCACCGCTGAGGCTGATGGGAATGTCATTAGTTCTGCAGATATTTGGCCATAAACCAAAGTGTTGAACAAATTTAAATTTTGACCTGATGATGGCGCTAGATGCAAGTCAGAGGATCACCAAAGTCACTACAGTTCATCCTGATGGGGACTTGAATATCTGCACCAAATTTCACGGCAATCCATCCAGTAGTTGTCAAGATGTCGGCCAGATGACTGTCAGGCATTGTCATCTCTAGAGCCATGCTACTATACTTTACTACATACAGCACATTTAACATTTGAGACTACTTTTTCTAAATGTACTTAACAGAATATTAATGACTATCAAAGAAAACTGAATCAAAAATGATAAATCAGGTATCATTTGCAGCTGTCATATGGGAACGACAACTGCATTAACTGCTGCTGCTGTTATTATGATACTGATCTTTGTGCGTCTCTGTGAGCAGGCCATGTTTCCTGTCATCATGGACATGGAGGTCCCGAAGGAGAAGATGGACGCTGCGGTCGAGGATCTGAATCAGTCGCTCAACCTGCTGGAGGAGAAATTCCTGCAGAGCAAACCGTTCATCATCGGCGACAAAATCTCTCTGGCTGATCTGGTGGCTATAGTTGAGATCATGCAGGTAATACTACCACTATTTCTGCTACTACTACTGGTAAGTACATGTGAGTAAAAACTTTATTTATATAGTACTCAACCTGGAAACCTGGATTAACTGGTACTACAGCTATTCCTACTTCTGCTACTGCTGCTGCAGGATTTCTACTTTGATAACTAATTCTAAAACTATGACTGTATCCTGATTTCACATTCATTTTTTCATCAGCATATGCACAAAAACACCAATAACCCTCTGAAATGATCCAGGGCACACAGTGTAATGTAGACTGACCTTAAAAAGGACACACATGAAATTCACTTCCATGTTTCAGTTTCATGTCTTCTGTGACTCTGGAGGGAGTTTTCCAAAGTTTGATTTTGAGTTGTATTATGGGAAGTGCAGGAGCCAGCATTTTGGAGTGTGATCCATACTAGAGAATAAGCGATATTAATCATAGGTTCAGACAGAGCAAATATCTTATTCTGGAATTCTCAATTCTTCTTGACGGCAGCCTCAGCTTAGATAAACACATCAAATTTATGGTTCAGTCCTGTTTTCTGCGTCTTAGAAACATTTTCTTTCTGCCAAAAATCTGGAAACTGTTATTGACGTCTTCGTCTCCTGTCGACCGGACTATCCCTGCTCTCTGGTATCTCTTTCCTGTTTACAGCTGATTCAAAACTCAGCTGTCAGGGTTTTAACTGGAACGAAGAAACAAGACCATATTTCATCCCTGCACTGACTACTCCAAGTTATGTTCTAAACTTTGAGGCCTTCAGATGTCTCTCTTCCCATTGTGCTAAGATCTAGACTCAGGCACAAAGGCCAAAGGGTCTGTCGTGGTTGGTTTCCTTCCTCTTGTTCAGCCTCAGTAACTTTAAATAAATACCCACTTACAGGTTTGTAGGAACCAAACACAAAGATGCAGAAGAACGAAACTCTCTGCTTCATTCAAGTAGTTTATTCTTCGTATAGCAGAAAGTACAAATACAAATCTGGAATACGAAGGGTTTGGAACATTTTTCACGGGATCAGTTTTTAAACCTTTCATGTCACGCTCCTCCTGATGGGTTGGGATATTCCTGATTGGTCAGTAATCAAAAGAAGAAGTCACTGTTAAATGGCATTACACTTTTACCCACTTTAAAGCGCCATTACACAAGGAAACTTTATTACTGTCGCTAAGCAACGCAGCTGCCTGACTGAACTTTATCCTTGACTCCGGCGGGAAAGGAGTATCCGCACACATAGACAGCGTTCCAGGGAAAAAGCTTTCACTGTCTCTCCCTCGTGATAAAAAGTGAAACTTTCCAGCTCTGCACAGCAAAACGACCTTGCTTCCCGTCATGTTCATATGTTGCTCTCTGATCATAACTCAATGCTTTCTTTGATTAAAATAAAACACATCTAGGTTATGAAAAATCTGTTGTGTTTTCTGTTGTTTTGATTTGTCAAATTGTAAAGCAATGTGTGCTATATAAATATTTCTATTGTTATTAAAAATCAAGATATCTCGGCCTCTGCCGCTTTGATTTTGACCATTCTTGTTTTAATAAGTCTCTTGTGAGTCCCCCGACTTTACAGAAATGCAGCACTAAAGCCCTGGAGAACCTTTGTTAACCTCAACATTAACCATAGTAGTTTGACTTAAAATTGACTGCAAAAACTGAGCCAAAATAAGGAGATGTCGGGCTGTTTCTGCCTTTATTGGACAGTTTACAGTATTTATACGGAGGAGGAACACTGGGAGAAGAAGAGGGCTACGAGATGCACTAAAGCTCCTCAGCTGGAATCGAACTGTGCCACCAGTCACAGTTTTTGTTAACTTTAAAACTAGAAATTTAAAGTATTGTAATGAAAGATTGGGCTGTC
>NTHP01000669.1:36377-52006 GCA_003416845.1 Oplegnathus fasciatus
TGGCATGTAAACACCTGATCCTGGTTTCTGATCAGTCTATATTGGTGCGGAAACATGGTGGCTGAGAGGGTGAGAAATCAAGACTCACCTGCAGGCAGATGATCAGACACCTGGACTCTGTTATGATCATGTAAACAGGGAGATCAATAACCAGGTTTCTCATGTTGGAAAACATCATATCCTGAATATGATCAAAACCAGGACACTCGTGCGCTTGTAAACACAGTCAGTGTCAACTAAGGTGGGTCCTCCATGACTTCATCTTCTGTTAAAATCTAGTATTTCATTTTCGTCGTGCTCTCGTGGTGCATATTCCTAAAAGAAAGTTGTGTTTAATCAAATTAGCAGGAAGTCACTGACACACAGAAAACCTGGAACCAGGTCTTATTAATCCAGCATGAGGTTGGTTCCNTTATGTGTTTTTTGCGATCTTGGTGTTGTTGAGGATGAATTTCATTTTTCATTTTGTTTTCCATTGCCCCTTGTACAGTGAAGAACCCTGACTTGTTCTGGTTGTCTGAAGGTAATATGTTGTAGTTCTTTAAGGAGGAGATTTTTGTCTTAGCAAGAGTCATAGCAAATGCATGGCAACTGAGACAAAGAACAATGTATCCGATGTAGTAAGACCTTTCTTTTGTAATGACAATTGAGTGTTTTGAAATCAGCGGATTTGTATATTATGATCTATCATGTGGCCATCCTGTTGATTGCAAGCCCTTATGGGCTGGGCACCATACCAATGGTGCAGGACACTTAAATAAACATATCTTTTTATCTATGATAGAATCAGTTGAGTTTAATGCAACTGTTTGTTTTCCTTCTGCAGGGACTCAGACAGGATCATGTGTGAGGTTTGATGTCTTGAGGAAAACCTGTGAGGTTTCTGCATGGTGTCCAATCGAAACCACGACGAACCCTCCGAGGTACGCTCCACTGTTGTGTTGTCAGATCAAAAACAGGTCAAAATGTAACACAGACCCCCAGTAACTGATTTTTGGGCCACTTGGGGGCAGCAGAAACAACACATAGCTGCTGAATGCTCCACTATGTTCACCAGCTAGCCTCTAATGCTAGTATACCAAAGTACAGAAAACAGCTTCACGCTGATGGAAGTTGAGCCTTTTGTGAATTGAGGGAAGTCTGACAGTCACAGAATGGAGGATAAATGCTTCTGGGTTATGTTACCGTTTCTCTGGAGGCCAGATTTTTGTTGGCCATTTTGTTTTCTGGTGTGTAATGAGCTTCAGTTTGCAGCTCAGGGGAGTAGGCTAAGCCCAGACCATCTGGGCCTGAGGTCAGGGTGATTTTTTATTTTTTGGATGGTCCCTGCTCTTCTGCCTGGAACACTGATGCCTAAATTTAATTTAATTTTACTGCATTGTATGACTGCTGCAGACATTACATTTCATTTGAAATTTAAGATTGAATTGAAGCACTTGTTTATTTGTGCAACCATTTAGGGAATATCAGGTGTTTTGACCATCTTGCTTTTCTCTAAATCGTGTTACCAACTCCCCAAGTATCCTTTATCCTTTAATATTAGTCAATAAACCAGTGGTTTTCAAATCTACGGGCAGTACGGTCGCTAGTGGGACTTTTGTTTATACCTTGCTTTTTTGGAGTAGTGTTACATTGCAGGCCGTAGGTGCGTCCATGCCAAAAGAGGGCTGCAGATGGACTGAGTGAGCTTGTATACAAGAGGACGTTACCCAGCCCCCCCCCCACTCCGTCAGTCTCTACATCCACACACAGGCTGCAGAAAGGGTCGGGGGTGGTCGGGAAATAAATTATTTACATTTCGTGATGATTATAGATTTTTTTTTTCCTCTGTCAGAAAGATTAAGGGCTAGTCAAAACATATTGGCAGCTAAAGCCCCGGAAGCCCGATGTTGACGACGCTGATGTTGCAGCTTCACAGTGAGGCTGTAAACTTAAACTGCTCTAAGTCCAAACTACATACTAACTGTACACAGTGTGTACCATGTACTAGACTTCATAGTATACTATTTTTGCAGTTAGTACTCAAAAATCAGTTGTTTTAGTATGCATATAGACTGTTTAACGTATTCTTTATTTTGTCACTTTCCGTCTGTAAACACATATAGTCAAAACTTGCTTAGAGTTGACTTGCTAGTATTCAGTATTGTTTTGGGACACATTAAAACGGAGGTCCAGTAAATTTTAGGCTGCATTTCTGTTATTAATGTGCTGTATTGTCTCCATGATGCAGACCTGCTCTGCTGGCAGCAGCCGAGAACTTCACAGTCCTCATCAAAAACAACATCAGATTCCCTGCGTTCAACTTCATCCGGTGAGACTCCTTTATGATTGATGCTACTGAGGCTGCAGTCCTCTGATTCTCTGCAGTTTCCTAACTTTATGCAGTGCAACCACGGCAATGCATTTCATATGGGTGGAAAAATATATTTTATCCTTTATATTAATGTTTTAAGTCATTTTCGTGTAGTAACGCAGCTGCAAAGAGACAGTTCAGGGATGTTCTGACATCAAAGAATATGAGAAAATAAGAAAAAGCCACTTACTGTGAATATTTGACTGTGTTTTTGTTTTACAGAAGGAACATCCTCCCACAGATGAATGACGCGTATCTGAGGAACTGTCAGAGAGGAAACGACTCGCTGTGTCCGATCTTCAGACTCGGAGACGTCGTTCGAGAGGCCGGAGAAAAGTTCTCTGTCATGGCTGTAGAGGTGAGGTTACATGGTCACATGTTTCTCACAACCTGGGTCTTATTTTTGTAGTTCTGGTCACCGTTCCAATCTAACGTCATCGCTGAGATCTGCAGCATGCAGCAGCTTTTTTTATACCCAACTTCTCTTTTTTGGGTTTCTCTCTGTGAGACGTTTATTCTCAGCAAGGGATCAAGTAAAGTTGAAATGAAACCGCCTTTGCATCCAAAAAAAGGAAGTGTTGCCAAAACAAACTTTCTTCAGTTCGCATGGATGAAAATTGAGTCCGCAGTGTCAGTATAACTGAATATTAATGTTTTTGTTACAATAGCTAATTAGCTGATGTTCATTCACTGTAAGAAATCTTTCTTATTAAATCATTTTTGTCTGAGTCCTTTTTAAACAAGTGACAAAATCTGTTTTAACCTCCTGCCAGTGAAAATCAACTTGTTTCAAGTATTTTGTAACAAAACTGATTTTAGTGCAGCTACCTTCCATATTCTTTGTTTTTTTTAAAACACACTTTCACAGATTTCTGTTGGAAGTTGAAATGCTCTCACTGCACTGGCAGATTTCTTTCACTTGTTCTAAGAAAATAAGGATTTAAGGTCTCAGTTATAGACAGAAGTGACTCGAAAAGGTGCCGAGTTTCTCAGTGTTCATCTGCCTTTTGAAGATTCACAAACTTCAGCTTCCCAATAAAAAACATCTCCTTACATCTGTAAGTAGGATTCTTTTCCACAGAAACAGTCTGGTGCTGCTGTGATTTGTGGGAAACATTTCATGCTGAAAACAAGCATTTTATACTTTTGCTTGATGGGAGTAAATTGAAGGAGGGAATTCTTCCGTAGCTTCATATACATTAGAGCTAAATTTGACTTGACAGCCATCTTTTATCTGAGCATTTTGGAGATTCCACCCTCAATATGAGCAAAAACCAGCAGTGGAGGAAGTATTCAGATCCTTTACTTAAACCAGCTCTATGGAGTTTTTAAGTGGTGATGAAACGGTCTCAATTTAATACCGATGCCTCTATATGACCTGCATAAGCAAATGAGCTCAACAGCGAGAAGATTGGCTATTTCTATTAGTTTCTAATAGTTGTTCTTAATGCCTGCCACCGGGTCGGATTCCGCAAAATCGGACAAAACAGTGCTGGGGTTTGCTCTGGCTGAATTTGAGTTGCTTCAGCCGCTAACTGAAGGTCCGTCTCCGGAGCTGCCGCCCGCTCTCCTCCTGGGGAAGTAGTCTCCTTGCAGCGGGGAGTGAAGCGGAGGGAACGTGTAACCTAACGTTAGGTGAAACACTACTGCCTTCGTCCAGAGGGACCGCCAATATCAACACATAATGAAAAGTTCCATTGAGCTGCTTTTAAAGATATAATTTCGAAGATCTTCACTTAAATAAATGTCTGTTAAGTCACTATCTATCACCAAATGATGCAACACAATAGTGACTGAGCCTATGGTCCACTGATGAAAGCCTGCAGCATTTGCAGTATTAGGACCCGGGTGTCGGTGGCGACTTTCCTGGAAAAATCACAAACAGCGCACAATTAGGCTTTTAACACAACAGACTCGCTCTTCAACTCACCTGTGTGTGAAGTGGCGTGCTGTTTTTAACGTTGTGAGTTAACGGTTGTTATTATTATTGAACAAACAAAGAAAAGTGAGCTCCAAAAACACACCTGCAATTACTGATTATCGCCATAGGTGTCGTGAAAGACAACGAAATGAAAATCTTCGAGATTACAACTTTAAGTAAACGCAACTATACTAATACCGCACTGTAAATGGCACACTGTACTTCATTATAAGCAAAAGTCCTGCTTTGAAAATGTGAAAGTACAAGGTAAAAAAGTAAAAGTACAATATGTCCTTCTGAAATGTTGTGGAGTAGAAGTATAAAGTAATGTAAAGTGTAATTACTTTAGTAAAGTACAAGTACCTCAAAATTGTACTCAAGTACGGTACCTGCTACTTTTACTGAAGTAAAATTTTGACTGCAGGGCTTAACTTGTGACAGTATTTTAATACTTTTCTTTTAAGTAAAAGTTTATAATAACAGTGTAAAAATACTCTGTTACAAGTAAAAGTCCTGCATTCGAAATTCTACTTGAGTAAAAGTTCATAAGCATTGCCAGCAAAATGTACTTAAGCGCATAAAAGGTAAAAGTACTCATTATGCAAAGTGACCCATTTCAGAGTGTTAAAATATGGAGCCTTCAAGGCCCCAAGAGATGCTTTTTTTCTCTTTAATCTTAAACACACGAGATAATCATTTGATAATTTACACACAAGTCATCATCGTGTGCAACAAGATAAAAATATTTTTCCAGGGCTTTAGGGGCTCCTGTCAGTTTTGTCGTGGGGCAATTTACAACTTTGTAAGTACGTGATGACCATGATGATTGAGCTTCACACTTCTCACTGACAGACTCAGACTAATCAGCAACATAACTGAAACCACCTGTGAGGGTCTGTGGAGCTTTTAATCTGTAACAGTGCTTCATATTTAATAACTTGATCATATGTTTTGTCTGTAAAATCAAAGTAACTATAGCAGCTAAATAAATGTCGTGAAGTAAAAAGTACAATATTTCCCTCTGAGTGTAGTGGAGTAGAAAGTAGTATAGATATATATTCTTAAGTAAAGTACAAGTAACTCAACATTGTACTTAAGTACCACACTTGAGTAAATGTACTTAGTTACTTTCCACCACTGAAAGTGTTCCAGATAAACGACTCCCTCATGGTGAGTGAGGTTTTGTGTTTAATCCAATTCCTCTGTTGACCACAGGGGGGCGTCATCGGCATCCTGATCAAGTGGGACTGCAACCTGGACCGGCTCATGCAGCGCTGCCTGCCCAAATACTCCTTCAGACGGCTGGATGAGAAAGAGAGCAACAAGACCCTGTACCCTGGCCTCAACTTCAGGTGAGCGAGGGTCAAAGGTCAAGTTGAGCATCTTCACATGCTGTTTGCACATTCCTGAGCACCGGACAGTCAGTACGGTCATAGGAAGTTTGGTTATTTTAAATGGAGGTTTCCAAAAGCCAACAGTTTGTGCTGATAATGCCACAGTTCATAACTTAAAATATTGTTTTTATGTCCATGAATTTACATGAAAACAATTAAAGCTTCAGTGTTTCCCCGAATTATATCTCTGTTGGGATGGAAACAAGTTTTAGACCATCAAGGTAAAACTTACATAATAAACCACGGCAGGTTTTTAGTCTGTTCTGTGGCTGAGGAGGGCAACGACTGGCTGATATTTGATGTGTAATAAAAGGTCAATATATCAGTCTGACACGATTTAAAACCAGTAAAAAACTGTGTGATCAGCCTCTGTTGAGTCAGATATACAGTTTACATATAATGAAACAGGCTGGATCACTGAACGGAGTAAAAACTGACCCATCTTGTTTTATTTCAGTCCACGTTTCAGATTTGGGAAAAATAAACCTGCCTCACTGTTTGCTGCAGTGTTTTTAGTATTCATCATATCTGCTGTCCTCTGATCAGATATGCAAAGTACAACACGGTGAACGGAGTGGAGGAGCGGACGCTGTACAAAGCATTCGGGATCAGGTTTGATGTCATGGTGTTCGGACAGGTGGGTTTGTTTTTTTTATTCTCTTTTACTTTTAGGGCTTGGGTTAGTTAAAATTTAAACCAATTAGGGCTTTTGAATTAGCAGTAGGACTTATATAAGTATATTTCCTGGGCTAGGCATCTATTTTTTGTTGTGGTTTAGAGGAAATTTTCCAAGATGCCATCCCCGATCAATAAAATAAAATGACTACTTACTGATGCAAAACATCCTTTATCATAGACTCTATTTGTCCGTGCCCTCCTTGCACACAGGAACTCGTGATTTTGTGTTTAACTCTGGAGCAGAATGTGGAAAATAAGAACAAACAAGTGACAGTTTGATCTGTTTTCCAGGCGGGAAAGTTCAGCTTCATCCAGCTCATCATCTACATCGGATCAACGCTGTCGTACTACGCTCTGGTGAGAGACCACACAAGTGTCCATTCATGCATTCATTCATCCTCCGGTAGCACTGAACACAGTGGCTGCCAGTGTTGAAGTCCAGAGTGGGACTTTAAATGGTGGCTGCATCTGGACGAACTGAATGAATTTCACTACTGACGGACCTGAATGAGCCGAATGAGCTCCGTCTGTGAGATGGAAGCTGCAGGAGGCAAACGGTTTGGAGTAAAGATTGAAATTAAGAAGTGAGATTTCACTGTGGACTCTGGTGCATACTGGTCTCCATACAGCAGTGGTGGAATGTAATGAAGTACATTTACTCAAGTACTGTACAAATTTGAGCTACTTGTGCTTAACTTGAGTCTTTTCTTACTTCTGCTCCACCACATCTCAGAGGGAAATATAATTATATTTTTACTAAGCTAATCTGATGTTTTGTTATAAATTAAACTACCCAACAGTTTATACAAGTACAGTTGAAACGATTAGTCAATAAATCAATTAGTCGATTGACAGAAAATTAATTGGAAACAATTTTGACAATCGTTTAAGTAATTTTTCATGTAAAAACATTTCAGCTTCTCACATGTGAAGATTTGCTGCTTTTCCTTTGAGTGATCTGAATAATTGTGATGTATTTTAATAATGTTGAAGTTTGGACTGTTGGTCAGACACAACAAGCGTTGTGAAGGTGTCACTTTGGGCTCTGGGTCATTGTGACGGCATTTCTCACTATTTTCACTATTTTTACAAACCAAACAACCAATCGATTAATGGAGAAAATAACCAGCAGATTAATCCAGAATGAAAATAATCATTATCAATCAATCATCCTGATTATACTCACACACTTTTAATTTTCAATGCAGGACTTTTACTTGTAATAGAGTATTTTTACAGTGTGGTACAGTATTATTACTTTAACCTAAGTAATAGTTACAGTGATAAGTCATAAGCCTCGTCAGGAAATCCTGGAGGAAGTGTCTGTTTCAGTCTGGAGTTTGACTTCTCACTGTTGTCTGTGTCACTTTATATCCCTTTTTAATACAACCTTACAAACATTAAAGACACAGTTTGACATTTTGGGAAATACGTTTATTCACTGGCGAACAGTTAGACCAGAAGATCGGTATCACTCTCGTATCTGTCTTTTAAATATGAAGCAGCATCTAGTGGCTGTTAGAGGAACTGCAGCTTAAAACAATCAGCTGTGGTTTGTGCTGTTTGAGGAAAATACAACAAACTGCCTCCTGAGCAGCCGGCCAGAGAAAGCCAGACTCCTTTTTCCTCTCTCATAACTTTGGACTTCCTCTTGACTTCTTCAATTTTCAAGTTCACTAACGTCAAACAGTCTCAAACATTAAAACACGTATTTCTTGCTGTGATTTGAGACAGCCAACGTGCAAATATTCAGATTGAATCAGTTTATTTCAATAAATCACAGGTATGTCGTCACATCGGTGTTATTGATTGCTGATGCAGGTGATGTGAAGCACGAGTGTTGTAGATGAAGACTGGCTGTCTCTGCGTCTTTTTCCTCCAGACGACCTTGTTGATCGACTGGCTGATTGGAACCAGCTGTTACTCTGCAGAAGTCGGACAAAACTACTCCGAGAAGAAAGTGGAGTCGGTCCAAGACAAACAGAAGGTGATGAATGGTTTGATATGACCGACATGGTGATATCGTATGTTCTGTAGACCCGCTGTCAAACTTTTTAAAACAAACCATTAAACAAACCTTTATTGTCTTTTATTCCAATCTAATAACTTTTAAAATCGCTGTAACCTGCAGTGCATCCTCTGTGTGTCCTACGTTGATGAGAGCAACATCCGACTGGTGAAGAGATCACAGAAGAAAAGTTTACAAGACCTCAAACCGACGTCTGTTCAGCCACGCAAGGTAAACCTGCTGCAGAGAGGAAGATCCGGAGAAATAACATGTAGAAATGGTCCCTTTTTTACTAATGAAATGCAATGAAATAAAGATCTAAAATCTGTTGTTCCAGGACATTAGCTTCAAATAAAGTGAAACTCTCAGCGTTGAAGCATCAACAGGTTGGAATTCATGACAGATGAAGGATTATTGTAGTTTTGTGGGTTCAGCATTACATTTTTCTAGACTTTTACATTTAAAGTGAAATAAGATGTTTTATTGCCTGAGTGTTCACCAACACAAACTGAATGAGAAACAAAAAGTGGATTTTCTGTAAGACAACACTTTAAAACATTCTAATTGATACTTTTTTATTGGTATTAATGGCCAAAGAGCAGTTTTTGGGTGTCAAAGTTTGAATTATTGTTGTATAACTTTGGTCATGATTTTTTTCAACTTAATCCACCTCCATTGTATTGTGGTACAGACTATCTGTAAACCTGGACAAAAAGAACTCTTTGCATGGGTTGATATCACTAGAGGAAAGTGAGTAAATCTGTTTTATAATTTAGGTGAACCTAAATTATAAAAACCTGCGTAAAAAGTTTGAATTACAGTCTCATCATTGATTTCGGTGGTATTTTCTTGTCCTGACAGGAGGACACAGGACACCTGAGAGCCGTCCTCTCTCTGCTACAGCCGGGTGTCGGTGTGGATCGTAACGCTCAGCCTTCCCTCGACCACAAACCAGACCCAGGCGCGAACCCCAAACCCCGTCGTCCAGCCTGGTGTAAGTGCGGTCGCTGCACTCCCTCCTCTCTCCCTCAGGAGGAGCTGTGCTGCCGGCAGAGCGACGGCGCCTGCATCACCTCGTCTCCTCTGTTTGAGCAGCTCGTGTTACGTCGCTCCCTGCTGGAGGCCGTCCTTCTGTACCTGGACCCTCTGTCTCCGCCCCCTGAACGAGGCCAGACCGCTGCCCTGCGCCACTGCGCTTACAGACAGTACATCAGCTGGAGGTTTGGGGTCCCACCTAATGACACCCACCCTGCCATCCCCAGCTGCTGCGTGTGGAGCGTCAGGGAGGAGTACCCGAGTCCGGACGGACAGTACAGCGGCTTCAGACCTGCCAGGATGGCGTCCATGCAGGCCTGCGCTAACGGAGAGCTGTGAGAGGAGCAGGGACTCCCCTGCTGACTGACCTACTAACAGTGTTTTATGTTAAATCTGCCTTACAAAGCAAAAAAATGAGTCAGTTTTTGTTAGCTTGCATTCGGTCAGAAGGGGAAAACCTCACTGAGTCAATAAATTACTGCAATTTTCTAAGATCATCTGTCAAGTCATTTGGCTGCTCAGAAAAAATGATGAAGCAATTTTTCTTGGTTTCACTCCCTTTAAGCAGCTTTTTGCCTTTATAGGGCAGAAATATTATTTTTAACGTCACTAACATGCTCAGACAAAGGATTTCTCCTGCCAGGAATGTGTTCACATCCATCATATAATATGGAAAGATGAAGAGTTTTGTTCCATAATGCAATAAAAAGGCAACGTTTAAAGAAAAAGAAACCATATTTCAAACCCCAAACAGGTCATGACAAAAACTGTAGACTGCACAGAAGTGCTGGGCGGACGGATAAACTGTCAAGAAATCCTTCCTGCATGTAGCTTCCCCTTAAACCACAAATGGTCGTTGTACATTGTTTTAAACAATCAAGGTACAAGGTGTTAATCAGTGAGCATTAGAGGTGTTGGTTGGTGTCATTTTTGAACTTTGGACAGAGCCAGGCTAGCAGTTTCCCCCTGCTTTCAGTCTTTATGCTAAGCTAGGCTAAACACTTCCTGACTTCACGTCCATACTTAAAGGAATAGTTCAACAATTCTTCGCTTATTCGCTTTCTTGCCAAGACTTTGATAAGAAGATTGATACTTTTACATCTGTATGCGAAATATGAAGCCACAGTCAGCAAGCTGGAAACAGGAGGAAACAGGTAGTCTGGCACCGTCTGCTTACCAGCACCTCTAAAGCTCAATAATTCATGTAATTGATTACTTAATTAACAGTGTATCTCATGTAAAAACAAAAAATTGGAGTCTCCATTGGCAACCGGTCCAGACCATTAAATAGTTCGGCACATACCAACGACAATTTGTCGTGTTTGTAGAGATTAAACAAACGAGATACTGTAAGACGTGTCCATCAGTGAGCTTTAGAGGCGTTGGTGGGTGGATTTTGTTACCTACAGCCAGGCTAGCTGTTTCCCCTTGTTTTCAGTCTTTATGCTAAGCTAACCGGCGGCTGGCTGTAGCTTCATATTTACCGTACAGGCATGAGTAAGTAAGTAAGCTTTATTTATATATAAAACAGCAGCTCCAAAGTGCTTCACAGTCAAAAAATGCATAATAGTACACAGCATGAAAACAACAAGTAAAATACAATTTGTAAAACGGAAACAGATACTCAACAATAAAAGCAATATAACAGGCAAAGCAAAATTAAAAGACAAATATAACCAATAGGAATTGCAAGCAGCAAACTTATGAAAACGCCAGCCTATACAAGTGGGTTTTTAAAGGTTTTTAAAAGTGTGGTACAGACTCAGCTGACCTGACAGTGAGGGGGAGGTAATTAGTGTTGGAGCTAAATCAGTAAAAGCACTTTCTCCCCCTTGTTTTGAGCCTGGACCGCAGGACATTTAAGAGAAATCTGAAAACCAAGTCTGAGTAATCTTGGTGCAGAGTATTGGGTTATAAGTTCAGAAATATGTCAGGGTGCCATGCCATGGAGGGCTTTGAATGTGATCAGGATCTTGAACTGAATTCTGAAGCATACAGGAAGCCAATGTAAGTGGGNTGTTTCTCACAGGTAAGGAATGGTGGTGAACAACTGGTGTTGGAGCTTCAGTTTCAGGGATTATACAGCAGGACTCAAAGTCAGTTTCAGAGACACCGAGCAGCTGCTCTGGCTGAGAAAAGGGAAAACACCACTAATGGTCCAAAATAAATACATATGTCAAAGATAAGAAGTTTCATTTATCACATAAGGACATGGTTTCAGTGTGATAGCAGGAGGTGTTTATACATGAACCATAATCCCTGCTGTATCTTGAACAACCCACGTAAATATGTTGAAAAACAATTTGTGACCCAAATCAGACAAATGAGGAATTTAGAAAATGAATGTATCATTTTCTAATAAAATATACTCTGAAGAACAAAAATGACCAAACCTTCTCATTACCTTTCCGTCTCTTCTGCAAACTGCAGCACTGATTTTCTTTACTCCTTTTACTGATTGTCCAGAACTCATTATTACATCAAAAACATTCACCTGGTCTGTGAGCATAATCTGAGGTAAACTCTTTAAACCTGGCTTCAGCATGATTAGACCTAACATTTATTGAATAATTAACATATCGCCAAAAAATGGCTGTTACACCATCCATCAACAACAGTCAATTGCTCCTCATAAAATAAAACAAACAAAAAACTTAAAGATATAATCTCGAAGATTTTCATTTAAATAAACATCTGTTAAGTCGCTATCTATCACCGAATGATGCAACACAATGGTGACTGAGCCTATGGCCCACTGATGAAAGCCTGCAGCATTTGCAGTATTACGACCCGGGTGTCGGGAGCGACTTTCCCGGAAAAATCACAAGCGGTGCACAGTTCGGCTTTTAACAAGACTTTTAACGCAACAGACTCGCTCTTCAGCTCACCTGTGTGTGAAGCGACGTGCTGTTTTTTCCGGTCTCTGCTAGCGTTGTGAGTAAACGGTTATTATGGCCGAACAAACAAAGAAAAGGTCGATGACTACAGACGATGAAACTTGAAACTGAAGTGAGGTCCAAAAACACACCTGCAATAACTGATTATTGCCATAGGTGCGGTGAAAGACAAAGAAATGAAAAACTTTGAGATTACAACTTTAAACTCGTCTTTCTTTCCAGAGTCTGAGAGAAACTGAACTGCCGTACTTCTAGGTCAAAAAGTGACTAAAGGCGTCCAGGTGACACAGGACGTTTAGCATCTTCTTGCTTTTAGGAGCCTCTCACTCAGGTAACGAAATCTCTCCTGGTTTTCTTTTTACAGTCTGGATTACAAATTTATCAAATCTTCTATTTATCTATTCGTCTTATCCTCAGCCGATTTTAATGTGGAGTCCCACATGGATCAAGTTTAGGCCCAATTCTGGTTTCCAGTCATATCCTCCCAAAAGACCACATCATTCAATCACTGAAGCACAATGAGGTTCAGTGTCCGACTAAAGGACCACCTGTGCTACCTGCTGAGCCACAGCAGGTGATAAAGGTGCTAATTAACAAATGTTAACATGCTACCGCACAACTAAGATGGTGAACGTGGTAAACATTACACCTGCGAAACATCAGCATGTTGGCATTGTCATTTTGAGCATCTTAGCATGCTGATGTTAGCATTTAGCTCAAAGTACCACTGTGTACAGCCTCACAGAGCTGCTAGCATGATGTGGACTCTCAGTCTTGTTATATATCTGCAAAAACACCATGGAGGTCCACAGGTTGCAGGACACACATGAAAACAATATCAATAGTAGAAAAGAAACAGTTTACTGTGATAACTACACATTTAACCATCATACATGGACAGTAGAGCAGTGGTGTGGAAGAGGGATTCAGATTCTTTACTTACATAAACTTACACTGTAAAAATACTTCCTGAAGTCTTCAAAATTTACTCAAGCAGAGGAGAATTATCAGAAGTATTAAACTAACCACATGTTTGGTATGACTGAATAACCCGACAGAAATAACAGAAATAACTCTAAAACTGGGTTAAAATAACTTATTATCTTGGGTGTGATTGGTGACCCGGTACCTTTTATACCCAGTGCTCTCAGTGTTATATTGACCCAGTACTGGGTCCAAATTGGGTTAAAGTTGACCCAGTAATTTTTAGTGTGCATTGAAATATATTTAAAAGTAATATGCAGAATGGTCCCTTTCATAGTATTATATTATTTTAGGTTTATATACTATTTTTTTTGTATTATTATCATCAGTGATGTATTGACATGCAGCTGGTTGTAGCTAAGGTGGAGCTAATTTTAAATACTTTGTATACTGTTGGGTAATAATCTATTAACAATGCATCACATTTTATAAACTGATCATAAATGTAACTGCAAAGTAGCTGTCAGATAAATGTAGTGAAATAAAAAGTACAACATTTCCTTCTGAAATGTAGTGGGGTAGAAGTATGAAGTACCGTACAGTAGCAGAAAATAGAAATACTCAATTTCAGTACGTCAAAAGTACCTCAAAAACCAACAATAAATTGTGAACATGATCAAATCTGCAGCTGGTTGGTGTAGGATTGCGTCCACTTTTGATTTATGCCACTAAGTTAAATATATTTTACATAAAAATCCAGTTCAGCTTTAATAAATAGCTCGACCTGTCAGCCTTTACACAGTCCAACACTTCCTCTGTCAGATCCAGAACAATAATAGTTGGAGTAATATTAGCTCTTTGCACCCCTGGCCATTCTTCAGGTGGCCTATTTGACATTTACGAGCACTTTCAACCCTTCACTTTCCCAACTCTGGCTCCAGACCTCGACCATTGTTTTCATAAATGGTCCATTTGAACGAAATAAGGGCTCTTTGTTAAACAGCTCCAGGCCTGAAATAGCTCCCGACGACTTGTTTCAGCAGCAGATATCCCTGTTTCCTCCCATTACTCATCCACTGACCCCTCACTGCTGCTTTTGTTCACTGGAGTTTGAACAGGACCCGCTGGTGGCTAATCTGTTAGCATGTGTCTTTTTTTTTAATTTAATTTAATTTTCAAAGTCTGGAATGAGGAATTATTGTACGGGGGTTGGTTTCCAGTAAATTAGATTGGCCTATATTTCCCCTGAAGAAATATACTTTGAGAATGTGTGACTTGTGTGTGTTTTCTTTACATGTACATCAGACAGTGACTATGTTTTCAGAGAGTCTGTAGAGCTAAATATAAATCATTTACTGCTGTCTTTTCGAATTCAGTATGCTGACAGTGTCAACCTGCAGACTGTGGATGGATGCATGTGAAGTGTAAGTGGAGGTGAAGGCCACTGCAGATGGATTATCTAATGGAGGTGGAGGTGGATGGATGATCTGATGCACATTGGCAGATGGGTTAATGGATGGATGGATTTGCAGATGGATGGAGGACGGACACAGTACAGTAGGCAGATTAAATGGGTGGATGGAGAGATCAGTCAGCGCACCTACAGAACTATAAAAGTGTCTCTGCTGGACTGAACTTGTTAATCACAAAACACATGTGAGCCTCAGGAGTCAAACAGCAGTTACATTTTACTGTACTGACTGGCTTTTAGCAGCGGTGGGATGTAGCTAAGTACATTTACTCAAGTACTGTACTTAAGTACAGATTTCAGGTTCCTGGGTCTTTTCTTTTCATGCCACTTTCTACTTCTACTCCACCACATTTGAGAGGGAAATATTGAACTTTTTACTTCACTACATTTATCTGACAGTTGTAGTTACAAGTTACTTTACAAATTAAGGTTTTTGCGTAAAAGCATAAAAGCATACAAAGAACTTATAAAATCTGATGTTTTGTTAAATACTTTTACTGAAGTAACATTTTCAATGCAGGACTTTTACTTGTAACAGAGTATTTTTACAGTGTGGTATTAGTACTTTTATTTAAGTAAAAGATCTGTATACTTATTCCACCACTGCCTGAGTCATATGGCCTGTACCAGCCAATCACAGCCAGCATGTCAACACACCCACTTCTGGTGACACAACCATATATTTCTGTCAAAAGGCACAAACTGTATTTCCGAGCTGCTCTGGGCGGTGGTGACCTCCATCTGACATCAACGCTGCCTCAGAGAAACATTTGAGTATTTTTACATTGTGGTATCAGTACTTTTACTTCAGTAAAGGATCTCAATGCTTCCTGCATCACTTCCTTTTAGTCACATGAACGTTTCCCTGAGACAGAAATAGATTCATTGGTTGAGTTTAAACATTAGTCGTAAAAACAGATTACAGTTTTTACGACTAATGTGGGCTTC
>NTHP01000669.1:52018-65177 GCA_003416845.1 Oplegnathus fasciatus
GATGGCTTGTGACTCCGTCCATAAAACAAGTGTGTTGTTGTCACATTTCAGATGTCTCTGAGTTGTTAGCAGTTCGGCCACAGAAATATTTCCACTCTAAACTTCTCACATGGTTTCATTTAAATAACTGTTTGTGGCCCAAAGAGGTCAGATCATCCAATATTTCACAACAAAGCAAAGATTATAGAAAAATACAGATTTGTGTATCAGATTTATCTGGTGACCCTTTGGAGGGCCCCGACCCTTATAGGTTGGGAACCACTGGACTGAAACTAGCTAACTGTATATAAAGTAGTTCAAAATAGCTCCACCTGGAGCAGCTCCAACAGTAACATGCTGCTCTAACATTGATGCATCAGTATTAACAATCTATTATGAAATATATAATAATTTTCCAGCCAAGGGCACTTTTACTGCAGAATGAGTACTTTTTATACTTTAAGTACATTTTCTGATGATACTTTTGTACTTTTACTTAAGTAAAGGACCTGAATACTTCTTCCACCACTGATAATGTGAACCAGTAAGTTCAGTGAGTCACTCTAAACTCCGCCTGTTCTCATAACTGATGAAATGTGACATTAATGATCAAATGAACGGCAACACACGAGCCATTTCCCCCCATTTGTCTTCAGAGGAAAAAATGATAATTTCCCCCCCTCACAGTCAAAGTCAACACACTGGAGACAGACACACATCGTCTCCACTAACACAAACAACATTATATCAGTATACACATTAGTGGTTCTGTGAAAACATTCGGAGAGACGACTTTTTAAAAACCAAAATTTATTTTCACTTGATTTATTCTGCACCTAAAAAGTTGATTTAGGGTGAAACAGGAGGTTGGAGACGTCCCTGTGGATTCTCCACGATGTATCTGTTATGATATGGTGAAATATAGAGATATAACAATTCACTGGATCCATCAGTATGCTGCACATAATGTGGAATGGAAATAATATACATCAGTTCGACAACACATATTTAAATTAAAGATGGGGACATAAAACATGATGAAGAATATGACGTAAAGGTCCCGTCAGTGTATCAGTGAGGCTCCATATCATTTCTCTGCAGCTTTGTTTACTCAGAGATTTAATGGATTGAGTAAAAACAGGCAAGTAGGCAGTTTGTTCCCTTTAGTGTTTTTGGGACATGAGTTCAGTCTGAGGCCAGCAGAGTCTGTTCTACACTACACCACTGACAGAAACTGATTATTTGAAATAAACTGGTTGAGAAAAATAGTTCTCCATCAAACCTTTCAGGACGATACATTAGTTTATTCAACTTTAACAAGACTAGCAGCATGTCCCAGATCCATACTAATTCTTTTATTAAATTTAAAGATTATGTTTCGTTTTTCTTTTTCCCCTTGTTTGACAGTGTAGGATCTACACTACACCTACCAGAGGCGTAGGGCTGGGGGGGACAAAGGGGACTGAGCATACAGAGCCCTCATGAGAGGAGGGCCCACGAAGATACTTGAATGAATAGCCGTGAATGCCGGGCGGTGCCCATAAAGAAAGGCAGTGTATAGGGTCCAGAATTTTGTGCTACGCCCCTGAGACCTACACTGTAGGTAGACAGGAAACATGAGGAGAGAGGTGGTATAACATGTAACAAGGGTCCCCCGACCAAGAGTCAAACTGTGGATGTAGCGGTCATGTGGTGTGCACCTTAACCATTCAGCCACCAAAGTGCCCACTACATACTAACACACTATTTAGTATATAGTGAGCTCACACCGAGAAACTAACAAAATGAAGTATACTGAAAACCAGACAGTGTGTTTACTAAATATAGTCGATTTTTGAGTGTGCCGTTGATGCTATTATTACACAAGGTCAAAAGGATAAACATACAGAATAACAATACAATCAGCTGACAAGAACAACAACAACAAAATACGGGAGAAAATGAGTAAATAAATGAATTGATTAAAAATAGAATAAAATTTAACATTAAAATTAACGTTTATGTTAATGAACCAAGTCACTGAACGAGGAAGTTAACTTCCTAACTGAAGACCTGCCTCAGTGAGAGGACTGACAGACTGCATTTTCATTTTTACACCAAAAAGAGCGTGGCGACATCATGTAAGTGTAAATGCAATGAAGTGGGGGCGCTGTTTCGCTTATTGCATTTGAATATTGTCCGCTGTACAGCAGGTTAAGTCTTTGAAAATGAAATGTCAAATACCGTTTTCACTTTCAAATAGTTTGACAATCGCATTTTCATTTTAATTGTGCCTTAAATATTGCTTGCATTAATAGAAAATCAGTTTACATTGTTTATATTGCATTTTAATTTTCAGATTTGATTTAACATTTGAATATCGTCCACTGTCGAGCGGGGTACGACTTTGAAAATTAAATGTCAAACGGCTTTTGCATTTTCATTTTAATACGGTCCTAGAACGCCCATATGAGTATGTGAAAATGAAAACTGGATTATTGCATTTTCATTTTCATTTTCATTTTTACTAAAATTTTTACTCATATGTGGAAGACTATAATGCTATTGTTGAATTACATTTTCATTTTCAAGTTTACATTATAATTTAAATAAAGTCCCCTATAGGCTTCCATAAAATTACAAAGGAGTAAAAAAGATTTAGGTCAAAGGTCATCCAGGGGTCAGATGTGGGTCATCAGGTGGCGCAGTTGTCATGGCGGGTGAAGTCGACACCATCAAAGAAAAACAACTAAAACGAATTAACTCAAACACGAGCGGATTTTATGAAAAAGACGAACAGCAGAGGAGCTGAGAAACTCCATGTGACCTGCTGCTGCTGCACAAAGTGGATTTTATGACCTGATTAACTTCGCTGCAAAGTTTAAGACCGACACTTGACTGCTGAAAGTAAGTTTAAATCATGTTGTGGGTTTAATCTTTAGTCTGGTTAATGTGAACATGTCTGCCTGTAAACACGCTGGGCTGCTGAGCTGACTGTGTGTCGGATGGTGGTTGTTCCACCTGTTGCAGTGGCGCACCTGTATCAGCTCTCACTGTGCGGTGATTAGTGGATGTTTGTATTTTGTGTTGTTGCTGTTTTGTTGCTTTTCTTTGGCTTTTTATTAACTGATATGACGACCTGCAGTTAGATGTTTCCCATAAAGTGCTACTACACCTTATGATAAGATATTACTTTATTCATCCTGAGGGAAACTGTTGTGCAGCAGTTGCAACACAAAGTAGAAAAGAGTGTAAATATTCAATTAAATGCAATTCAGTTTTATTTATATAGCCCTAAATCACAATCAAAAGTCATCTCATGACACTTTACATATAGAGCAGAGACTGTACTCTTTATAATATTATTTACAGAGAAATATACAGAGTGCAAATATAAAATAATAACAAAATAAAGTATAAAGATTATCAGTAAGGTGCAAAACACATAATACACAACAGGTTAATGGTGTCATAAATATAAATATTGACTGGTTAACAGTTAGGTGCAAAATCCAAAAATATCTACACAATACCCGTAGTAAGTATGAGCCATAATAATAAACAGGTTAAACATTAAATACATTAAAAATAAAAAAGGTCAAAAATATAGCAGGTTCACTGTAAGTGTGTAAGTGCTAAGAACAACAACAAATAAACAAAATAAAAATTTTAAGTAATGTGCAGGGAGAGGGAAAAGGCTTATTCCTTATTTAAGAAATATAAGACTGTAATCACAAAGCCAAAGATAAGTAATATGTAGATATTATAAAACATAAAATTAAAGACTTCTGAAATATATTAACTTGGATGTAATTGTAATCAAATGAGAAAACCTTTTATCACCTTTTCGGCACAAACTGCACAAATGAGGCAACATGTATTTTGACGGATGTCCCTTTTATGTTTGGTGTAGTCGTTCAAGAGTTCATGTTCTCGTGGGAAGTGACATTACTGGTGTAAAGGTGTCCTGAGGTGTTTATTAGAAGAGCACATTTGAACAACCAGCTGCGATGTTTACACCTTCGAAAGTGGGAATTTTCTGACAGCTCACAAGCTGTGACATACTGATGTTGAGCTCATGGAAGTAGCTTTAAAAGAACAACAAATTACTTTTGTTGGTTAGTCTTCCCATGTTCATAGCGTGACACTGAAATGTAGAAAACACAAAATCATTCAATTCATTTAACCACTTGAACAATCACATGCCTAAAGTTGTATTTGAAGGCAGCAACATATGTTCTTTCATTCCTTAATGTCAAGACTAAAAGAAATCTGTTTATCTTGGTTAAAAAAGGGCATTATGTGAAGGGAGTCTGGTCTGTAGGTTTCAGTAATCTTTTGTCTGTTTTAATGCAGGTTTAGCAGCTTCCACACTTTGTTCACATGGTTTCTACTCAACAAAAGACTGAACGTATCACAACACTTGACTTTGGCGGTTAATTGTATGATTCACGCCCTGATATCTGCCTCTCCTCTCTTTCCTCTCACCTGTTTCACTCCCTGTTCACTGCAGCAGTGACGAATAGATGCTGGTCGCTCATTAACAACTTTGGAAGAGGTCGTATCCTTCTTTCCATCATTACAATCCCTCTCTATTTGCTTCTCTTCTCTCTGTTTGTTCCTCCATTGTTCCCTCCTGCAGTCACTAACAATGATCACATCTCAATCTTTTCAGTCGTTCTGGCATCAAACTGAGCGTATTTATGAGCCTGAGCCTCAATGAATTGACTGTACGTGTTAATTAGAGGTTGTGAAAACTATGAAATTGCTCTCTAGTTAATCCGGTTGGAAACTCTGAAATGAAAAGCTTTAAAATTGAATCAAATTGGCAGCTTTTGACTAATAATTTTGGCCACTTGTCAGAAGAGCTAACAGTGTGCGTAGATTTAGAAACGCATGTGTACAGTCTTGCATGCAAACACACCGTGCATGCATGCATGCAGTATGAACACATGCAGACACACGTGATTACCGCACGCTGGCTAAAAAAAGTCACAAAAACAAGCTCTGAATATGCACACAGACCTGCCATCATTCTGACACGCACGCCTCCCCGCCCCTCGCTGCACACTTCAGCTGTGCTAATCGAGAAAATCACTCATGTGGGGGGGAAATGGCTGAGGTGTTTCTGATCTGCTATCCGTCAGCGCGCTAAGCCGTGAAGCGCCGTCGAACGGTAAAATCCAGCGGCACTTTTTTCCCCGCTCCCAGCTCGCTCCCATTAGCAGCGCGCAGCATTGTCCTTAATCACAACCATGAGATGAATTCAAGAGACTGTGAATTCAATTAAAAGCTAAAATTAGCGCTCGTCTGCCAGCTGTGTGTGTGTGTGTTTTGGTGTGCTGCGCGCTGTAAAGTGGAAGAAGTCCTCGTTCATTTGATTTTAATGTGGGGATCTTTCCAGGGAGCCATTAGCTGAAACGCCTGTTTGGAAAAGTGTGTTTAACCTACAGGGAGCCGGCTAATCTACAGCCCTCCATTCAAACAATCAAATGTAATTATGATTATTCAGTTATTATGATGGTTGGGTGAGCAGCTTACAGCCACACTGGGCCTCCTGTGTTTGTACAGACTTCCCTATAAAATGACTCACGGGGGAATCAAACCGCCAACCTTGGAAGTATCAGTGCCTTGCTTTATCCATTCAGGGAATGGACACTGTGCCATGAACAGAACTGAGGCTGCAATAATGACTTCATTATCATTTTGTTTTAATAATAATAGTTCTAATAATACATTTTATTTATAAAGCGCCTAAAAACATGTAACACACAACATTAATCACACATTTAAAAGCAGTTCTGAAAAGGTGATTTTTGACTCGTGATTTGAACGTGGACACGTCGGTGCAGTCTCGGATGTGTCTGGGGAGACAGTTCCAGAGGGAGGGGGCAGCTATGGAGAAGGCTCTGCAAGCCCCAGGTCCGGTGCTTGGTCCTGAGTGGTGGAGACAGGAGGTTGGCATCAGAGGAGCGGAGGCGGTGGGAAGGAGTGTGGTGGTGGAGCAGGCGAGTCGGAGGTTTTCAAACTGTGAGGCGGAAAAGTTGTCTGATTTTGTTTAAGGGACAACGCTGTATCGGCCATTGCTGCAGTATGTAGTGCTGAATTAAAACTGACATGATCTCAGTAGGTGTTTATAGTTGTTGTTTGTGTCTTTTGGGGAAACTGGGGCCCTGAAATCAGTTATAAAAACTTAAATATCAGTTTTTTGGAGGTTTGGTTGAACTTCCTCCTGCTCACGAACTCAAACACTTGCTGGGTCGGCAAAATTGAAATCAGGTTCTAAGCGGCTGCAGAGAAACAGAAACAAAAAATAATGAAGGATGTATTTTTGAATGATTTCATTTATCCAATGAAATGACAAGAAAGACAGAAGCAACACGCAAAAATGGCCACGAATCGACCAGCCACATCAAAGGTGATTTATTAGCTGTCTTTGTTGGGCTCTTGTGGGTTGAAACACTGATGAAATGAGTAGTTTCTCACTTTATAACTTGTTTATTTGTTATTTATTTACCATTAAATACACAAGTGAAGGAAACTATTAGACTTCTGAGCAGGTTAAGATTCTACATCTCACACATAAACAGATTTTATGTGTATTATCGTTAGGGTGGAAGGGGGTCAGTGTTTGGTGTCTTGTTCAAGGACGCCTCACCAGAATATTTGGCTGCTGACTGACATATAACTGAATCAAACCTGTGACCTTTGACCTTATTTTAGAGTTTATGCAAACATTTCTCTGAGGCAGCGTTGATCTCAGATGGAGGTCGCTGCCGCCCAGAGCAGCCCGGAAATGCAGTTTGTGCCTTTCGACAGAAGTGTGTGGTTGTGTCACCAGAAGCGGGTGTGTCGACATGTTGGCTGTGATTGGCTGGTACAGGCCACATGACACAGGCAGAGGTGGAATAAGTATACAGATCTTTTACTTAAAGTTGTAATCTCAAAGATTTTGATTTCGTTGTCTTTCACGGCACCTATGGCGTCTGTAGTCACCGATCTTTTCTTTGTTTGTTCGGCCATAATAACCGTGTATTGCGGCGATACACAGATTAATTTTGCTGCCACTTCCTGATGCGACCAGGCCTTAAGAGAAAGAGTCCATTAGTAGGATTGTAAGTGCAAATTAGATGTGACAAGACCATCACAATACATCCAATAAAACAAGTTCAAAGTCCATATTGTGTTGCCAGAATCGGCTTTATTGGCCAAATAATTGTACACATACAAGGAAATTGTACCGTTACAGCAGCTTAGAGCAAAATAGACGAAGATGATGAGCAAAAAACTATTCAATACTCATCAGACAGGATAGTTTTTACTGTACATATATACGTGTGATGCTGTGAAGTGGTAGCCAAGTAAAACCTAGTGAGGTGGACATGGACAAATGCAAATATACTGTAAAGTTGTGGTGCAGTTATGTATCAGATAATGTATACGGTATACGCAGCGTGCAGGATTTATATTTGACAGTGATGATGATATGGACGTGTTCAAGCCCGCACTTAACTGTCATAGAAACAAGACGTTTAGTTAACTCCTATTTACATGTCAATTGAGCTTCCTCTGTGTAAAAGCATCTCCTGAGGAGCAAAGGTGAGCTGTGACGAACGTCTGACTCAGAGTCACAGCTTTAAGTAACTGAAGGAAAATGAACCAACCGCTGCTGATAATTGGCTTCAGTGTGTGTGTGCAGCAGCGTCTCGGTGCCTCTCTGTGTGCAGCAGCGTGATTACAGTGTTCTCGGCTAGAAAGCGTCACTAATGTGCTGGCAGAGTCATTACGGTAACAAAGCAGTGACTCTGGCTGCCTGCCTCGGTGAATTCACTGCAGCTTATGGTAATGAGGAGGTGAACATTGGTGTGGAAGGTCACGGTCACGCTCTGAACAGGATGAACCCACTCGTTTTAGGAGCATTTTAAAATATATTTCGATTCCCTCTCAGTCAACCAGGTAGACAGGAAATCTAAATCTCATAATAATGTAAATGTACATAAAAAGCGTATGTACGTGTATGTGTTTAAATAATGTGCAAGAGTGCGAGCAACGATTATTTTCTTTATTTATTAATATGTTGATTATTTGTTTCTTGTAGTTGTCCAAAACACAATTATATTTAATTTATAATTATATTAAACAGGGAAAAGCAGAAAATTGTTATGTTTCAGAAGCTGGAAGCAAAGAATGGTCGGCATTTTCTTTGATAAATAACCAAAGTTAATAACTTCTTGTGCATCTGTTGTCTGATGAGTGGATTTTAAAACATGTGCTGAATGACTTCAAGCTACATTAAGCGGCTTTTGACGGTCTGAAACAGCAGCCGGTGGACGGGCAGAGGGCAGCTCCGTCTTCTGGTCCACATCACTCAGGGAGGCTTATTCCAGCACGGCCGACCTCTGACCTTTAGGCGTTGATAACTCCACTGCCCTGTGACAGAATGTAAACCGCCGCAGGGATACGTAACAGACTCTGTATGATGTGGCTACTGAAGTGAACAGCTGGGCTGGAGTTGAAAGATAAGTCAGCTTTTCAGTTATTAAGGGCCGGACGGTCACGAGAGACTCAACCAACACATGCAGGAAAATTAAAGGTATAACCAGTAGGATTTGTCAGTTGCTGTTTGTAAACGCAACATTCAAAGTTGGTCCCTCCTCCCCGGCTCAAAGCTTCTGGTGGTCCCACGTGCTTACGATCTGGTAACTGGTCGCTACGTTTTTATAGAGTCCCGCCCCTCACACCCTGCTCGCTGTTATTGGCTGGGGGCTACACACCACTGCCCAAAGGTTGATGCCCAGAAACGTCCCGAAAATACAGACAGAGGACAGGGTCTGTGCAGATACAGACACCACCACACACTTCTAGTGGGTCATAAGTGATGATTGAGAGGGAATATTTTTGTTTGAATCTATACATTTTTTTTTAAAGAAAATCCTACTCGTTCTACCTTTAAAAGATGTTTGATGTCTCAGTTTGAGTATCAAACAGTCCAGTGTTTCCCACACATAGGCTCCACTTGGGCGACCCGCCCAGGTAGATAAAATTCCATTTTTTTTCAATCAAGATGCTCAATTGTCACTTCATAATGTACACAGACCAGTGCCCCCCACCCCACCCTTCTCAAGACAATGCACGTCAGGTGTTGGTAGGCGATTGTTTTTTCCAACGCCGATATTAAGGCGATTTAACTAACTTACTATCAGAACTAAGATGTTATAAAAGAATCAGTAGAATCTGCGCCCTGCTGTACATTTAGAGATGTTTCTGGTGGAGCGACATGTCCCGTTAATCAGCATGTTAATCAGCACGAGTGACGAGTGAATTTTAAATCCTTCATTACAAACCAGTTTACCGTCTCTTTTCTATGAATCTGACGGTCCGTGTATCCTCCGTCCAAAGCTGTGTTCAACTTGTTTGATAACAGGATAAATAAATATACAATGCATTATTTTATTTTTCCGTTTTTTCGTGTGAATTAAACAAACAGAAACCCACGTGCTTTTCCCGTTTTCGTCTTCAAATTGGCAATTGGAATAGAAATTAAACCAAAACCAGAAAACAACTTGTTTTTAAGTTGTATAAGTTCACTCCTAACTCGATAATAAAAACATTACACTCAGCAGTTTGTGTATTGGATGCCTAAAATGTCGTATTTAATGTGTTAACATTAGACATCTTATTTTAACTTACGGGGGTAGTTGGACTGGCATATTATGGGTAAAAGGGGGTCCGGACGCCCCCCCCCCTCCACCGGGAAAAAACATGAGTTGCCCCCCTCAATATATCATTGTAAACATAACTGTGTAATTTTAAATGATATAATAATATACATTATTGTTCTAATTATAGATGTAAAACAACGCATTCTCAACCTGTGGGAAACACTGCAGTCAACCTCTTAAGGCTTGAAAGGTAGCTGTAAAAAGTTTGTAACTTCAGGTCAGCTTAATTCATGTTGCTTACAATCAATTTTTTATTATTAAATAAAAATATTTGCCCAAAACCTGAAACGCCGGCCTTACTGTATATCGCCCGAACGTTTGTCTTAATAACTGTACAAATGAGGCTCAGCCCTGGCAGCTTTTGATCCCGTGTGGAGCTTCTGAAAACAGAAAGATACAGTAAGAGATGTGAAAACCAGATGAACGTGATGGAGTTGATTTTGCTGCAGCGTCATCTGTCACCCTGACGTGTTTTCTCTGTGTTCTGACACTAATAGGCTGCATCCTCCTGTAATGGCGTGTTGTGCGTCCGCGGCCTGTGTTTGTGCGTGTGTCGACAGCGAGGACACAATATTGGCCGTGCAGACTCGCGCTGTAAAAGCTAATTGCCCGTGGCACCAGGCTGGCCTTCCCCTAATCAACCATGTGCCTGAGGTTAATTCAATTTGGACAGGAGCTCTCGCGGGTCACAGCGTTTCTCTGGAGAAAAATAGGAGCTGGCAGAAAATGGGGCAAAGATACCCGAGAGTGGATTTATGAACACATGAATGATGTATGAGTGCATGAATTATATATGAAACTGTTGGGTCGTGAACAGTGTAGAACAGAGTCGACCAATAGTCGGTATGTTTTGCTGTTACTGCTCTGAACATTCACGCCGCCGTCCCTCATGATTTCAGACTGTTTAACAGAACTGACGTTTTACTTTAAAGGAACAAAATGCAAATGTAACGTTGTTACTGCCAAACTGATTGACAGGTCTTTTATACAGACACAAGAAAACATATTCAACTGTTTTCTGATACTGTTAAAGGTTTGTTTTTACTGTAATCACTCACCTCTGATTGGCTAATCATTTATGGGGATGCTTCCAACGTAGTAGAGGTCAAAAGTTTAACCTCTGTTCTGCAGAAAATCGGTGTTGTGATTTAGATGTTTCGGATCAGATGGATGAATCATGTAAAATAACAGTTTGGACTTTGAGCTAGACAAGATTTATTGATATGTTTCCATGTTTTCATATGGATTGGAGAAAAGGGATGGTTTAAAACTTTTTAAGGTATACATTCTAGGGATGTCTGGATCAAGTTGTTTTGGTCCCAGTCCTTTAATACTGAATATCTGCTGATACTGAGTCCAATCACATACTTATATAACCTGAAAATGAGATTAGATAGAACTTATTTTATCCTGAAATACATTTTTCTATACATACAGAAACAGCAGGAGATCTGAAATGTTGAATATTAAGTCTCTCTTTAAACTGTTTGACAAACATCTGCACATTAAAAACCTGCATTCTGTATCTCTTGTGTGTGTACCCAGTTTGTAAATGTACATCACTGCTCGGACACTGAATGCACATGAACCGTCTCTACCGGCAGCAACGCATTTTTTTAATTTAATGATTATTAACATCTGCAGTTATCAAATAAACTGTACATGTACTCCGAATAAAAAGGTTTGATAAGAGATTAGCGTTGGCGCTAATGAATTTGAGTATTTTGCAGGGAAAAGTTCTCTGGATCCAAAATGGTCAATGAAATGTTATATAATCTTATATGCTGGGTAAGTAACTTTGGAATGAATCATACCCTGTTCTCAAAATACATTAATGGAAATACGACCATAGTGGCTCTGCTGTTATATATGAAGTTCTGTACTTTTTCTCCATGTTTAGCGTGTAATGTAACAGTAACAGAGCCTCCTGACCTATCTGGAAATATGTAATACATTTCTGTTGTTGGCCAAAAAGCCTTGAAGGCTAAACTTTGGGTACAAATGACAGTGGGAAAATGCACTGACTTGCATTTTTAACTGTGACTGTAGATTATTGAAGTCTTGTGATGTCTCTTAACTGTCTCATAAAGTCTTAACATGGTCATCCTGCAGCAGACTTAAATAATAATGTGGATCACCACAATAGGAGCCCTTTTAGCTCTTTAGCTGCAGACGCTCTGAGCCTCAGGTCTTCAGCCTGCTCTGTTAAAGCCTTCGCTTCAGGGCTGCGCCGCAACTGTTGTGATTTTCAGATCTTAACTGCTGGGACTCGAACCACAGCGTCACAAGCTCTCCTTTCCAAACGTTCGGTCACAAGGTGGCTTTCCCCGCCGGCCTGCCTGCTGCCTGCCTGCTGTTTACTCAGAGCAGTGTGTTGACTTGGTAACATGGTGGAGGTGCTGATGGCTGCGTCCATGTTAACGTGTCTTACAAGATGTCCAACAACTGACTGCTTGTTCAGCCGCCCCGACGTTCGGCCTCATAACTCAGGCAGATGTGGCACCTCTGACCCTTGACCTGGAAAATAAAAGCAAAAACAGACATGGCGGCTAATGGCCTTCCTACCCACCTCAACGCTCACCATATGGTAACAAAAAACAAACTGTGTCTGAATGGCGTCTCTGTTCCCCACCGACAGCCAGCCTGGAAGGGAAAGATGTTCTCGCACTGACCCCTCCGGTTCCCTCTGAAACAAATATCACAGGAGATGCTTTGGCTTGATGTGGTGAATCAGCAGACAACACTGTTGGGTAATGACGCAAACTGTAGAACCTGGTGCCTTATTTATTGTTTTGGTATCTTATTTTTATGGTGTCATAAAGAAAATAGATCAAACTTCAGCGTTTCCTGCGGGGATATGAGAGTCCTGAAGTCCTAGTGACAGAATAAATTAAATTAACAGGGGTTTGTAACAGGTGAATGTCCTGGTTTAGGTTTGTGTTGGAATTTACGTTTTTGTCCTTCACTATCGAAAATGTTACTTGAGTAAAAGTATGTAAGAATAATCAGGAAAATTGACTTAAAGTATTTAAAAGTATTACAAGCAGTAAAATGAACCATGAACCATGAAATGTTTTTACATGAAGAATGACTTAAAGCTACAGTTGGAAGGACTGAGAAGAGAGTGGACGAACTAGTACAACTTCCAGGTCTCTCTCTCCCTCTCTCTCTCTCTCTGCTGCGCTCCAGCTCGTCTCCAAAGCCCCTCCCCGCAGAGTCGCTCAGTCTAATTCCTTCTTTTTAGCTTGCTTTTCTTCATTGGTCTTCTTCTGTTTACTTGTCTTTGTGTGTAAGCTGTTGTTTTCTCTTTGCTTGGATGTTCGGTGGTTGTTTACAAGTCCGCCATTGCGTCCGCTCTGAGTTTGTGCATGTGTGGCGAAGGGGAGCTGCCCGCAGCGTGAGCAGAAGCAGTGATTGACACGCCGTCAGATACTCCTCCTGCTCTGATTGGTTGTTTTTACTAGGGAGCGGTGGATTCT
>NTHP01000669.1:70004-90108 GCA_003416845.1 Oplegnathus fasciatus
CACAACATTTCAGTGATTATATTTCATCCTGTAGTTGGGACCTGCTTCATATTGAAATATATAACTGTATAATGCTGTCACACCACAAACAAATCCATCCTTAGTGGGATATTGTGTTCATCCAAAAAGGTTTCCTACAGTAATGNNTGTACAGTGGAAATACAGTAACAGTGGGGAAAAGGGGGAGAAGGGAAAAAAAGGAAAAAGAGAGGGAGCGATGGAGGAGGGAGGAAGAGAAGGAGAGTCAGGATGGGAGTGTGAAAGAAAAAAGGGGAGGAAAGGCAGGACAAGAGGGAGCGAGGAGAAAGGAAAGGGAGGAAAAATGTGTGTGTGAGAAAGAGAGAGAGGAAGGGAGGGATCACCAGTGTGTGTGTGTGTGTGTGTGTGTGTATGTGTGTGTGTGCGTGAGAGAGAGAGAGAGAGAGAGAGAGAGAGCGAGAAGGGGGAGGAGAGGGAAGCAGCAGTGGCTGCGCTGCATCATCACTACTGCCACTACAGCAGAGAGGAGAGGCAGTTTACTGCCTGCCTCCCTGATCTCTCTTTCTCCCCCTCTCTCTCTCTCTCTCTCTCTTATACACACACACATTCATGCATACACACTCTCTCTTCACACACACACTCGCACACACTCACTGGAAGTCAGCCGGCTGCCTCTGAGCCTCACTAGAAGCTTCACAGAGAGGAGATCCTGGTGACATTATCCATCACCTCTGGATGTTCTCCTGCCTGCGCTCGTCTGTCTCCAGGACTCTTCCTGCTCCAGACGCTCTGTGTATGTGTGTGAAAGTGTGTGTGTGTTCATCCCCAGTCAACGGACCGTGGACGAAGCTGCCACCTCCAGACCCGACGCTGTATGTTTGGACTCTCTTGCTTCTGTTTGCTGAGACAGCCGTCGCCGTCAGCGCGGAGGAGTGTTAATATCGGAGCTGCCGGGAATTTCGGCATCGTTTTTCCCTCCCTTTTCCTTCGCTGGCACTCAAAGAGCAGAAGTGGATGCCTGGATTTTTCGGTGGCTGCGTGCCGGAGCAGAGTGCTTACCTCAGGATTTGTAGTCGAGGAGGGGGGGATGATAAACAGCTGCGAGGGGAGGATGGTTTGCACTGCAGCATCAGACTGGCATCTCTTGTTCTACGTTGGGGATTTTTTTTGACTCTCGAGGGCGCACACATGCACATATTTCACACCCAGCAGCAGCAGCAGCAGCAGCAGCAGCAGAGCCTGGCTGTGTTTTGTGTCCACCGATGGATTACTGCTACTTTAAGGACGTGCTCCCTGCCCGCTGAGGGAGAAAAGATGCTGATTTAAAGCTTTGTGTTTGGAGCAGAGGACGGGACAAGCAACTTCAGGATTAGAAAAGAGACTCGGATGACAAGATGACGGCTGCGTTGAGCTGAAACCGCCCCCTCCTCCTCCCTCCCCCCTCCAGTCCAAACATGAACTCTTCCTCTGATGGGAACCAAAGCGGTTCTCCCCCGTTCTGCCTGCTGGGTGCTGTAGGTTACTCCCACAGCCTGGATACCTGCGTGCTAGAGGTGGTCGTCATCCTCTTCCTCACCGTACTCATCATCGCTGGCAACCTGGTGGTGATCTTCGTCTTCCACTGCGCTCCACTGCTGCACCACCACACCACTAGCCACTTCATCCAGACCATGGCCTACGCCGACCTGCTGGTGGGCGTCAGCTGCCTGGTGCCCTCTCTGTCCCTCCTCCACTACCTCCGAGGCCTGAATGAGGAGCTCACCTGCAAGGCGTTTGGCTATATGGTTTCTGTGCTGAAGAGCGTCTCCATGGCCTCGCTGGCGTGCATCAGTGTGGACCGCTACATCGCCATCACCCGCCCGCTATCGTACGCCACGCTGGTGACACCATGCCGGCTGAGGGTGTGCATCGTCCTCATCTGGGTTTACTCCGCTTCGATATTCCTGCCATCCTTCTTCGGCTGGGGGAAGCCGGGTTACCACGGGGACATATTTCAGTGGTGCGCAGACTCCTGGAAGACCAATCCGGGGTTCAGCACCTTCATCTTGGGGCTGCTCTACGCACCAGCGGCGCTCACCGTCTGCTTCACCTATGGGAGTATATTCAGGATCTGCCGGCAGCACACGAGGGAGATCACCCAGCGCCATGCCCGCTTCAGCTCGCAGACTGAGGGCGATAAAGGTGAGCGGGGGGAGCGGTGCGAGGGCTGCCCGGACAAACGCTACGCCATGGTGCTGTTCCGCATCACCAGCGTCTTCTACGTGCTGTGGATGCCGTACATCCTCTACTTCCTCCTGGAGAGCGCTGGGCTGTATCACCACAAGGTGGCGTCCTTCCTCACAACATGGTTGGCGATTAGCAACAGCTTCTGTAACTGTCTCATCTACAGCCTCTCCAACAGCGTCTTCCGGAAAGGTCTCGGCCGCCTCTTCAGCCCGTTGTTTCCTTCTTGCCTCCGCTGCACGGATGCCAAAAAAGCTCCAGCTCCAGTCAGCCCACGAGCAGACCCTTGATGGCAAGTATGAACCCCGACGACGCTGGATTCGGTTCGGTTCTTTTGAGGCCCTCTGTGTGTGCTTTGCTCTCAGCTGCGTAGCATGACACAGGTCTTTTTGGTCCCACAGTGAAATGTGTTGAGGACCCTCTGCATGGAGCACAGAGAGGTGCCCGTGCAGATGCCTGTCGGTCGTCTCAAAGGCTGATTTTGTGGAAAAAGGAGGCTGTAAAGTTCCTTCTGAGTCTTTCTCCAATGCTCTTCAGTGTAATGCTGACACGGAGTAAAGTTTGATATTGATGAAGAAAGTGGACTGTAGGAATAAGATTCATGTCAGTTCAGAGGATTTAATGGACACTCCTGCCTGCACTGACTTAAGAACTCCCAGATGCAAAAAAGGAAAGCACAACGTGACTTGTGTTGTGCGATCCACTGAAATGCAAATAATATTTTAAATCTTTTCAAGCCTGATCTGCAAATTGTCTTGGTTCTTTCAGGGTAGAATTAGGTGATGCAAAAAAATGTTGAAACCACTTGAAACAGACTACTGATCTGTTTCCCTTAGGGAGCTCCAGATGTTAATGAGTTAACGAGTGTATGAAAAATATAATTTACCCAGAAATCATCTGATAGTCAGCCTTTGTGTGCGAGTTAAAAGCGTGTATCGGATGGACTTTAAGCTCATTTCCCAGAGAGGAGATTGAGGTTTATTTAGGAGTGTGTTTTATCCAAAGGATTCCTCTGTATTGAAGTTGGGTGTTAGTGGGAAGCTCCAAGTATGTTTACACAGTCTCGGGTTTCGCGTGAAAATGTTGATTTAAGAATTAGCTTTACTTTCTAAGATGGCTGCTGACCCGGGAAGTTTTCCTTCCAGCAGACAGTGGTGTATTCTCGTCAAAGAGACAACAACTTGTATTTATTTGGAGAGTTTTATTCTCTGTTTGCGTTTCCTCCTCAGGTTTATCAGCAGTTCTTTGTTAAGCCTCTGGGCTGTTTGCCTTTGATCTCAGCTGAGACAGACATGACTCTTAAATCACAAGCCAAGTTGCGTCGCAAGATAATCACCTCCTGACTTGTTGTGCAGTGGTGTCAGCAGATTCATCATCCACACTGTCTGCCGGGATCCACACGGCCTCAATACAAAGACTGACTTCATTGTAATCTGTAACTTTATTGCCTGAGTCTCTTTTTAGCCCTCCAGCAGCTGATAGCTGTTCAGATCAGAGTAAAGTGGAAGAGAAGTGCTATCGCCACGCATCACAAGCCTGATCTCAGAGCGTAAGAGGGTCAGAGCACTTTTCTGAGAGCCAGTGGCGGCTTGTGGCTTTTCTGCTTCATGTAAATACACTTCAGAGTATAAATATTTAAACAGTGGCTAACTGGGCCCTTTGTGGGATATTTGGTGGCCCCTGATGTAAACTAGCCCTCCAGGATTACAAATGATTTTGTGGATAAAGTGTTGTTATGTTTTATAAGATAACTTATTTGTCACAGCCAAGTGGTCTGACATGCTGCACTCCAGACTGAACCTGTTTTTTTTTACAGTGTTGAGAAGAAGGAAAAGTGTTTCTTTATATACTGCAGGAAGATGTAGAGTCTGGTTTTAAAGTCACAATGAAATGGCATTTCTGAGAGCGTCTTGCTCCCGAATTTGACAGAGAAAGAAAGAAAAAAGAAAGAAACTGTTTGGGAGGATTGTTCAGAAAAAAACATGGTAACACTATACGGCCAAAAGTATATAGACACCCCAGACAACATACCTTTGTGTACTTTTAGTCTGGGGCTGGTTTCATGGTTTGGGCCCCTTCGATCCAGTCAGGGGACATTTTAATGCAACAGCATATAACGGTATTATCAAAGGCAAAACGTAGCATTTGGTCAAAATCTGAATTTTTATCATCTATTTTACTACCTAAAACACATTATACCATAGAAATGTATATTTTCAGCATGCAAAGTTTGCAGTAAACTATAAAACAGACCTAAAACCCAAACCACACTTGCTGCACTCTGGTGTTGTAATTTGTAATTTATTGCTTTATTTAACAGGGAAAGTTCACACTGATAAACATTTCTGTAAATGAGCCAGAATTGGCCAGAAGGCTAAAGAACCTGCTGTCCCATTCACTGTACAGGAAACAGCCATGTTAAATGACAAACTGCATTTTTGATGAACAGACATGTTGATAATATTACTTTTTTAAAGTATTTTTTGGGGCATTTTGCCTTCATTTAGATAGTGACAGGCGAGAGAGAGGGGGTGACATGTAGCAAAGGGCCGCTGCGGTAAGGGCTCAGCCTTAGTACATGGTACGCGCTCTACCAGGTGAGCTACCTGTGCGCCCTCGATAACATCACTTTGTTGTCCCACTAGGCAGTAGCTAAATTCAGCCACGATACAGAATAAGTAGCACCTGCTAAGCTTGTCTTGCTAAACGCTGAGTAGCAGCAAATGCCATCTCAGCTTCTGACTGTGGTACAATTCACATGATTTATTGTGGTCAAGCTTTTAAATCACATGTTTAAATGTATTATATATTAATTTATTATGTTTGTTTCAAGGTAATTATTAACAAACAGTGAGTGGAAATACTGTATTTTCCCCTCACACTCCCTGAAGGTTGTCCAAGGGCAGAGCGCAGATGTCGATGATTTTGGGGGTAAAAGGACATAAAATGAAGGCTGCATGTTCCACGAATACTTTAAACCCTTTTTTCTGTTGGGCCTCCACAAACATTTGGTCATACAGTGTATTAAATATGTATTAAATATATTTAATATGTATTTCAGATAGAAATAAAATATACATTTATTGTCGTACGTGTGTGTACTATTGCAAGGGAAATCACTTTAAAAACATTAAAAAGGTCGAGATTGAAAGTTCGTTCTTGACCTTGAAAACAGTCAAGGTCCATTTAGTAGCTGATCTGGAGCTTTCAGCTGTGTCACTCGATCTCTCTCAGTAGATGGAGTTTGCCCAATCAAATTGTCCAAATCAAATTAACATCAGCAATTGAGTTTAGACTCAGAAGTCCTGTTTTATTTCATTGTGACTTTAAAGGCAGCTATTGCTTCAAGGTGGTGGGGAATAGTTTTTTTCCTCTAGAGACGCCACATTTCACCACAGGGGTTCAGGGGTCAGAGGTCAGAGTAAGGTTAGGGTTCACAGTTTAACTGTTTTCCGGTGCAACGGGCACACCAGCTGCTGTCAGGGGGATCGAACGTCCCTCCGACCCTGCTGCCCCCAATATGTTCTATTTATATAACATTTTTCTATGTAACAGTGTGTGTTATGTATACAGTATCTGCTATGAAAATGTAATTTCCTGCAAAGTGTTAACATGTTTGATCTCTGCTTGATTCGTTGTGAAAGATGCTGACAGACTTTAACTGCATGATTCTGGATCAATGTTCCTGTCTCATGATGCTACTGAGAGCAATTTACTGACTGTACTCCTTATCTTAGTATCTTAACTACTGTTGTGTAACACAGATGGCGTATCATATTATTTTCATGAGGGCCAAGAGTTCCTGTTTGCTACGGTTCATGTCCGAACACAAATACGACTTGCAGAAAACCTTCTGGCATGCCTGTGATCTTCTCCTGTCGCTGCTGTCGGGACAAAATGATGCAAATCTGTAAAAAGTGACGTTTTTAAACAACATTTTTATTCTTTCCGAGTTCAACAAGTTTCAAGAGCTAAAGCATGAACTAACGCACAAATGACAGTGAAAACACTTAAAATATTTGCACTTTTGTGTTATTTTTCCTCGACAGCAGTGCGATGCTGCTCAACTGTGGGAGTCAGTGCAATACAGCTTGCTGGTGTTCCCCCAAACCACAACCAACCAATAATAGCAGAAGAAAAATCTGAATGAAAGGGCTTTAATTATCTTAACTCTGGTTGAGCCGTTTGCCATTCAGCATGTGATCTGAACAAGTTACTTTGAGAATCTGCTGCAGATTATTGTAAATAGGGAGATGTAATCATGTGATTAAAATGAGATACTCTGATTACTGTCTTCTGGATTGATTTGGTACCAAAAATCCTCAAAATGCACCATCAAAGTATTTATTACAGTATAGCTGGGAAGGCTTCTATGAAAGTCTAATTTAGATTAATTATTACTTTAATCCCTCAAAAACTCCTGAATACAGGATGGGAGGAGGATTTGTTACCTCATGCAGGATTGCATCTGGTTGAATCCTGGATTTGTTTGTGTCGCGTTCTGGTCGTACCTCCGTCACGTCTCTGCGAGGGTTTCAAATGTCCACTGGACTGGTTCTTCAGCTCCCATTTTATTTTACTTGTTTGAAGCCATTTTGTTGACATTTTTTTTGTATTTTACAGCATATTGAAAACACATTTGCAGCTCCTTTTATGATAATAAGTAACTTACTTTATACTTTATGATATAAAGTAACAGATACTTTGTGACTGTACTTTACTGGTTTGAATTACTGGATGCAGCACGCGCTCTTATCTTTAACAGTGAATATTAGCATAAAAGAAAACTCATAGACTACAGAGGGGACATGGCAAAAACAAACAAGAAAAACTAGTTTTGCTTTATGTGCATATAAGACAAAGTCCATAACAAATATTTATTTCATGTCAATTGTCGATAAATTTCGGATAAATTTGGAAGTTCTTCAGGGCTCTTGCATGCTAATTTATGTGTTGCAAGTATGCTTTTGTTTTGATTAGTAAAACGTGTCACAATTGACCCACAAGGAAATCATCCCATGATGCAACTCGCAGCTTACGTGTTGCAAATTTGGTGGCCCGGTTGTTTATTTTCTGACAGGAGTACAACTTTACCATGTTTTTGCCTCTGTAAATTTAGACTTCAGCTATTGGTCACACCAGAAAGTGGCACAGCAAAGAATCTCATAACTCTCTTTATTTTGGCTTCTCTGTTCCCTTTTTGCCGCTAATCTTTTGCTGTTATAAAAGATGGCTTTACTGGGTCTGATTCTAATGCATGACTGTACACTGTTTGTGTACACTGACTGTGCTCGTTCAGGGATTAAATCAGTTTGATTTTGATTAAATAATTTCAGACAACATTCAGTCTTAGCACAGTAATTCTTTTTCTCCCCAACTTTATTTTGAAACAACAAAACAGAACGTATCAGGAGAGCAACACACACATTTGGTCAAATTACATACACACCTTTCTTTGTAGTAATTTATCTACCACATTGATGCAGTTTTTCCTAATGAGTAGTACAGTTCATTATTGTATTCTGATTACTGTGGTTTGTTTTTGGATAACTTAACCCAGAGTCAGTTTACATTTTACTCCCCAAAAATGTAAAAACGTGTGAAAATGAAAATGTTTCTAGTCCGGCAGGTAATTTATGGTGTGATTAAAGTGTGACTGTGTTTTACTGTGGCTGAGTACAGAAGCAGTCCAGATGTTGCTCTGTAATGTGACGGCTGTAATCCCTCCACATGTAATGCCTTCCTCCGGCTCCGTCTCCAGTGAGTCCCTCAGCAGAGAGTCCTGCTTTATTTGGCTCACATGACTCTTCTGTTTCCGTGCCAAGCGACTGTTACCGCCGCGCTCACATGACGGGACTATTTGTGTTTGATGCAATTGATTAGGCTCACATGAAAGTTATTGATCGGGAGAGAGTACATTGAACATCCCGTACAATGTGGAATTATCCCAGTGAGGGCTGTTTTTTTTTGGGGGGGGGGTCTGAACTGTGTGCTCCAGGCTCCAGGGCGTCCACAACATCAACATGCAGCTTTGACATGACTGAGAGAAGCTGTGGATGAAAGGTCCAACACAAATGTGTGTGTTGATATAGACTTCAGAAATGCTCTGATGATGTAACTGGGCTTTGATCAATAAGGGTTTCTAAAAGCCAATACTAATATTTTTGGGCTGAAGTGGATTATGAAGTGGATAATTTGACAATTTTCATGCCTGAAAAAGTCTCTGAAGCAGCGTTTAGACCATCACTGGATACTAAAACTCACCAACAAATCCAGACTGATAAAATTATTTCCAGATCAGCAGGTTTTTATTAACTGCAGAACCATATTTATGCTTTTAAAGATAAATCTAGTGCCCTCAGACAGGGCTGGATTAACCTGCTCAGTGGCCCTGGTGCAAAAACAAGCTGCTGGGCCCCTATAAACCCCCCTTTCCTCCCACTCTCTGTACAGTGTGTACAGTTTTTATCTTCCAGATTACTGCCTGCCGTGTGGTAATTGAGTTTATGAGTATGTATCATATGTAAAAAAACTAAAAAATAAAGGTCTTGAAACACGGTGACCTCTTCAAGACAGGGCCTCGAGATTAGGTAATGAAGCAGGACCCACCATCATGTCCTGTGAGAACCATGTATCTCTAAAAAGTCAACTTTTCATGAGCTCAGAATAAAATAAAATGGTACTTAATAACAGTTAACAGTAATTACACTTGAGTAAATGTACCTTGTTACATTCCACCACTGATACTGTGCTTTAGTGCATATTCCCAAATAAAATCTGAATTTGCACAAACTCTGTGGCACTGTAAGACTTGCTATCCAACCTTGCCTCAAGATATTCAATTTACAGTGATTTAAAACAGAAAAATCACAAATCCTCGTATTGTAGAAACTTGAGATGACTTGCCGTTTTTCCTTAAATGTAATTAATTGATCGATTAATTGATTAACAACATACTGTTCTTTCCAAATGGATTAATCTACTATTGATTGCAACTTGGTTGATCTTTAAGCTCAATATCAGCCCAATATATCCACTGCAGGTCCTCTCAGATGTGTAAACCTGCACATTTCAGCACATATCTTTTACACCTAAAAACACTGATAATGGCCGAGTGTCAGACCAGTGTCAGACCAGTGTCAGACCAGTGTCAGACCAGTGTCAGACTCATCCAGCATGTCAGTTAATGTTCAGTTATTTATCACAGTCAGTTCTCTTGTTACTTGAGCACAAGCAGCGACAACACACTTCTTCTCTTAATCGCTAAAGAAGCATTATTTTTCTGACTTTGCGTCCTGAGTGTGTGATTGTTTTTCTGATTACTTTTTGGAAGCCAAATGGAAGCTGCTTCCTGTTTTACATTGAATTAGATGCGTGGCACACATGGATCCCACGAAGCCTCTCCTCTCGCTGCTTTGATCCCCTGATTCAAAAACATGTTATGTCAAAGTTTATGTTTTTATTTTCCTGTGGGAAAATCATGATGTTGTCAGACTCGGACTGCAGTCAAGAGTTACACAGAGCCTCGATCTGCCCCGGGGGAAATGCCTTTTCACAGAGGCCCACAGTGCCAAATTTGGACCAGGACTGAGAGCAGAAATGGGCGGGGGCTTTACGGTTTGGAAGTGGGTGAGATTTCATGTGTTTAGTTTGGAACGGTCCGGCTCAGCTCTCCTCCACCCACACACTATCATTTCCAACGTGAGATCTGACAAATGTGACGTCTGCTGGCACGAAAGCAAAACTCTCTGTTGAATATTCTCGAACTTATTTATGTGAAAACCTGCGGTCATCAAATGGTCAGTATTTTGGGAGTATTGAGCGATGAACATGAGGTAATAGTGTCGAAATCCATTGGAATAAAACCCACTTCACTTGACTTTGAAGTGTTTATGTCAGCTAACAAACTTTCTAACAAGCTATCTGTCGCCAATTTATTAGTCACCAGAATGAAAAACAATGTTTGTTTCTCTCATGGATATTTAAACGGAGATGTAGGTTAAGTCATCTAGTTTTAATCAGTGTGTTTGTGAAAGTGAAATCAGGATGTATAAGTCAGTGTCATGCTGTGAAAACCTTCCTGTAGTTTGGTACGTCCTGTTGATGATGTTTAGGTCTGTAAACTTTTAAAACTTTTTCAACCATTGTAGGTTTCAGAGTCACGTTATTAAGCTGGAACTGGAGGTCTGGTTTCCTGAGTTTTAGTAATGGCCAAAGAAACCCCCAGCCAATAAAGCTTTTGTTCCCAAATGACTGCAGGTTGCTAGAAAGTTTGTTGACAAAAGTCAGCAACCTGAAAACTTATCAGAAGGCTCATTTAGGCGATGATGACTTTTAAGAAAAGTTTCAGTCAGTTCGTCGATTTCCAGAAAATCAATCGTCAACAAGTTTGATAATCAGTTGATTGTTTAAAGCATTTATCAAGCAAAAAAGCCAAATATTCAGTGGTCCAAGCTTCTCAAATGTGAGGGTTTGCTGCTTTTCTTTATATGATTGTAAATTGAATATGTTTTGGGTTTTGTGCTGTTGGTCGGGCATTTGAAGAAGTCACCTCGGGCATTTTTCACTGATTTCTGGACATTTGGCGTACTTCAGTCAGTCTGGGCTGTGGCTAATACCTGGAATAATCTTCTTTTGTCAACCCAAACACACAATGAAATAACAACTATTGGAGTAATAGTGACTAAACTAAACTAAAACTAAAAATACCACAGTGTTTTACAGTTTAATTACACAACACAGATGAGATGTAATAGATACGATGACTAAGGTTGCAGTTATACCTGGTTCAGGTTCTGGTCCGGTTCTCTGGCTTCCAGGAAGTCGGGTCAGCCCAGAGACTTCTGGTTGCCATGCTAACGTTGAGACAAAGTTTTGTTTAAACAACAAATTCACTTTGAAAAGTGATGAAATAATCGTCTCCTTGTCAGCGGCATCTGATCGGGACACAGACAGGCTGTAGGTTACGTTCAGAAACTCCCGGAGGAGTCTCCAGTAAGGCTGCCAGAGGTGTGTAGCATCAAATCTGTGATGTGTGTTGATGAAGATCATTTAATTATTGAAGTCTTTGATTGAATCCAGCTGATGACTGTACAGATACACAGATCCTCTGTGTTGTAGAGATGCAGCATGATTAATGAGTGATTCTCCAAAATGGATACTGAAGTTGGAACAAAACTCTTCATATCCCAACAATTTATCGTCATAGTAACCAAGTTCTGGTTCTGGCCTGTGTACTTTGACAGCACTTATTAAATTAGATATTTACTGGTTCAATTCAAACGCTCATCGGCTCGTTTTCTCCTCCCCGGTTCCTCTTTGTGTTTCCGCCCGTGCTGCTGTGTTAATGACACTAATGTGAATGCTGCTCTGTTGTAATGAAACAGACATCAGTCACTTTACAGGAAGAAACACTGTGGAGACGGTGCTCAGTGCAGTCAGTCAATCAATCAGTCATGATAGAGTTAATTAAGCAGTTTTATGAGGCACAGGAAAGCTGATTCTTCTTCTTTTTGGTGACTTGCTTTCTGATGGATGAAATTTATGAGCGTTTATATTAGAAAGGATGTTAATTAATGTTAACGTCATGTAAACAATGTTCATTTGTATTTTATTATTTTGTAGAATTGTGTTTTCTTCTTTGTCTTATCACTGTCAAATCAAAAAAAGAAACGTCACGGCAGCAGTGTTTTTAAAAACATCTTGTATCCTGTGTAAGCGTGGATGTGAGATTAAAATGACTGACCAGAGACATTTTTTGCAGTGTGGTCCTGTGAGTGGCTGCATTGTTGGTGTTTGGGAACTTGAGCGATAAGAAGGTGGAGGTCCTATCTGTAATCAGAGAGAAGGAGGGGAGTGAAAACAGCCCGTTCATGCTGCTGGTTATTCTTAGAGCCGAGGAAATGAGCCTGGAGCCAGGAGGACTCACCTGACTGCAATCACACACAAACACACACACACATGCAGACATGCGTAGACGCAGCCAGATATATATGCACAGATAGGCATACACTATACACTACTATAAGACTACAGTTATAGTCTGTGAACAGTTCTGAGAAGCAGAAATAATGAGTTGACACAAGCTGAAGTGACACACCACCTGTCGGTGAAACACACTGTAGTCAGTATAAAGTCTGTTTTGTCTCTCTCAGAGAACAGAGGCTGTTGACTTGGACTCATGTCAGTAATAGCGACCAGTTTTCACAGCGTAAAAATAACCTGTCGATATGTCCGAGAATGTCCTCCGAAGAAAAGCGATAGCATCAGTTGTGTCAGCAAATCCCCAAAAACATTTGTTTAAGTTCGAGTGACAGAGCCCTCTAGTGGCGGTTTGCTTCCCGTTTCCTACTGACAGTCAACGTTGGTTTCTTTAGACCAGTCGTTCCCTAAGGGGTTATTACTTTCACCATGACACGAAGCTCCACTAACCTTCATGAAGTAGTTCTTTTGACCGGAACCAGGATCTTTTCTTGACTCCAACCAAGTCGTTTTTGTGCCTAAACCTTAGATCAGAAAACAGTTTCAAATCCAGGTGATTTGTAACAGCACATACAAACGATGTATTCCTGCCAGCTGGGACGTCAGATCAAAAACTGCTCGTGTTTCATTCCTGAGGACCGGGACTGGAATTTCATCATTTTAGGGGCAAGGCCACTTGGCCTTTGGTGTTGTCAAATTTTTGAGGGCACAAAGGCCAAATGCCAGGGCAGCAAGGCCGACAAGTAAAGCAATGATTCAAAGTCCACAGAAATAATGAATTAACTTAAGGGTGAAGGATGATTTTATTTTTCAGGGCTCCAACCTAAGGACGTCCTGCCGTCCAGGGGGGCGGGAAAAAACTGATCAAGTACGATAAAAAGTAAATTTTGGGACGGTCACGGGACGGAAGGTAGACCTCGCCTAAAAAAAAATACAACTGCAATTAAACCATAACATTCATAAATAGCCCAGTTTTCCAGCGGTTCATAACAGGCTCGAAATCGAACCCACCACTGGAAATGTGCACAGCGTTTCACTTGATGTCATCCAATAAGAACTCAGAATCTCAACAAAAGACATCCATATTGACAGGAAAGAGGAAGAGGAGTGCGGGCGGGGCCACGGTGGCCCCAGGGCATATAATTTTTTGGGAGGCATAAGGCCAAACTGAGGGGGCGTGAAATTCCTGCCCTGTTATAAGCTTCTCAAAACACACCTGCAATATGATCCAGTTCTCCACTGTCCATCTGAATGCTCAGTATCTACCCAACACTCTACCACACTGTGGTTAAATACATGCCTTAAATCCTCCTGTACAATGCTGTCAAGCTCTTGAGCAGGTATGTGCGGTGGTTCATGTACCTTAGAGTGCCGCCTCCTGCTCCATTCATTCTGTGGGATGTAATAAATGCAGCAATAAGGGTGGTTTTTACAGCCTACTTTTTAAATGTATACTTGTGGAGTTTTCTCCACATTTCCTGTCCGTTTATTGTCTGTACCCTTGAGGTCAAACAAATGTGTTGAATGCATTTCCTAAAACATTGGCAATTTTCTTAAAATTCTGAACCCTTCATTCTTTATATCCACGTTTACTAGCTTGCAGTCTTCTTCCCTGCCTTTTACTGCACCTCTTGCCTCTCTGCTGCCACCTGTAGATCGCTGAAATAGCATGAAACCACTGGCAGGAATGTGCATCGCGTCATCTGCTCCAAAACGTTGCTGCACAGTGCTGCTAGTGGTCAACAGCTCCATAGCTTACCTTTAACTTTGTACTTCAAGAGACTGCATTTTACTGCGAATACACTGTAACTTATATACATAAAACATAACATAAAGCATTTTACATTCAATGGAAGATTATTTGATTTGACAAATACTTGTGGTTTATGTTCAGTGTGATGGATTATCTGTCTGAAGTCTGCAGTGCATGCACAGATATACGCAGATAACCATCTTCACATTCACACATGTTTATAGTTCTACTTCTGAGGCCCCAGACTGACATCACCCTAATCCTAGTTTTTAACCCTAACTTTAACTATTAAACGAAGTCTAAACGCTCAAAAAGGTCCCCACGTTCAGGTCTATAACTCAACATGGTCCTCACAAAGACAGAAGTACACGAGTGGGCACACACACTTCTTTTCCATACCTTTTGCCGTTTTTTTGTGGCAGACTTTGTTGACAGTTGACAAAAATAGAATTCATTAATAGCAGCATGATGTAATCTGGGCCCTTGTATTTATATGTGTGTGTGTGTGTGTGTGTGTGTGTGTGTGAGACCCTGATAACCAGAAATAGAGACAATATAAACACTGATGATTATCACGGCCAAAGAACACTGCGCTGCAAAAAATATCTGCCACTGATGTTAACGCAGCTCCTTAACGTCCATAAATCATAAATCATAAGCACATAAATACCTGCACGTATCACTGAGCAGAGTAAAAGCACACTTTGTACTCTGAGAATGTTTGTGTATATATTAATTATAGATCACTTTATCTGAGATGATCACATTGCATTTGACAAGTTGATTTCCGCTTTGTAACTGAAGATGATTTGACTTGACATTTTTAGCAGTGTTTGGTCTGTGGTGGGAACCTCTGATACAGAAAGCTGAAATTCCTCGGCTTCCCTCTCTGTTCATTATCCTCACTTCCTGTCATTCTTCTCCAGAACACTCACTTACACTCGCTCTCTGTGTCTTTCTCTGTGGTCGAGCACCTTTTTAACACAAACTCGATCATTTCATTAAAAAAATCAATAACTAAACTTGGCTTTAGTTTTAGCTAAGGCTATACCACAAACTACCTTTCTTTTCCGTTGTAGGGCAGTATTAGTTTATGTCACACATCATGTTTGCGCCTGTATTAAAATGAATTAAAGGAACTTGTGCCCAAACAACAAAGCATGTGACAGGCAACACCATTTTTTTGTGGTCTTTCCCGACCTTAAGAAGCAGTTTTTGTGATGGTCTAACTTATGCCATGCAACCGGAACATCCCGTTTCTGATCCGGCTGAGGACATTTTGTTGCATGTCACATTTCCTGTCCTGAGGTGGCAGAACAGAAAACAGTTAAATGAATCATTTTTGTCGGCGTTATCTGTTTTGGAAGACAGTGACAAATACCATATTTTTGTATTTAGTTGTGAGGACTTGGAGTGAAAAATAATCAAAATAAGTCTTGATTGTTAAGATAGGTGTTTGTTTGGGACTGAAAAAGGAGGTCATCCCATAGTAGTGGTGCAACTTACAATCCGTGTCTGAATGTTGGAACTTAAAACAAAACATTTTTCTTCACGCTTCCATTTCATGCTTTAAATGCAAACGAACCAAACGTGACCGTCGAGGCGCCTCCGGCTGAACTACAGCAGATACATGCAGATAAGTGTCTCGTGGTGGGAGATGTTACATCAGCAGGAACTCAGTGACCAGATTCGAGAGGTGACTGAGTTGATTCCTTTACTGTGGAGGGACTTTCTGAAGGAGATTACATTACTGGACAATTTACACTGAGCGAAAGGAATCCATGTAAACACACACACACACACACACACATTTGTACTGTACTTCTATACTCATGAGGTCTAAACAGCACTAAAACCAAGTCTTAAAGGTACAAGAATCTCAACATAATAATAGGGGTTAATTCCGTCCGTTCCGCCATCAGCTCTTACAAAAGTCCTCAATTGTTGTTAATTGCTCCCATGTTGTTTTAAATTTCATTAACTTTATTTCCTGGCTCAGATGCTGGTTTTTAAAACAGGCAGTATTTTGTCACACAGAAAATAAAGGTCCAAGTTGGGAACTTTGCTCTCACCTGGGCGTCTCCTCATGTGTGAGTGACAGTCATTTGTCTGTTAACCCTTCGAGGTCGCCGATCACGCCGGCGTGGTCAAATCACGTGACGGGTTCGCGCCGTCGCAGCATAAAAACGAAGTCACGTAGCGCATCGCCGTCAACTTCTATTGAAAGTGCTGGCTTGAAACTCTCTCCGGTTGTTGTTTCATGTTGATAGACCAAGTAAAAACGGAGATACGATTGTGTAAAGTTGATAAAAAAATCATATTTAAAATCATAAAAATATGCAAGATGGGGTGTGGCAGGCGTTGCATGTATTTTAATATCTTCGTCGTTTTTTGTGATATGACGAAACAGTTTTATATGTTCTATTTGCATTATTTAGGAACCCCTCACACTCTGGGAATGCAAAGTCTGTAATGTAGCTCTCTGTCTAACTGTGTATATAAACTGTTTTGTAGATTGGCAAAGCTAAAAAGAAAAAAACGCCTGTGGCTACTCCTGCTTTTTGTTGTGAATACTTGTATATAGCTTCATTTTATCTCAATTTTACCTTTATATGTTCACATATGCAACCTGTATTTACATTTGCAACCTTCAAAATGCTTCATTGGGCATGTTTGTGTTGTTTTAGTAAATCCAATCCAATAAATCCAATTTTATGTTTTTTTTTGGGTCCAATATGCTGATACAGTATGTCAAAGTGAAAAAATAATTGTCAGGTCATATAGGTGGTGAAAAAAGATACCAAACACTGGTATGGTGAACATTTTTTTATGTGGTATATAAAGGCAAAATCAAAAGTATTCACAAACAGCCTAAATAGCCCAAGACTCCGAAGGGTTAAGAGTGGACAAAAGGTGGCATGTTAACACCGGGTGGAAATGGGGCCAGATTGTCTGTGGTATAGACCTTCATCTNAAATAAGTCCTCACACAGGTAGAACTACATAATTACACGCAAATATATCTCCCTCCTAAACTCATTTAATTTAATCCCTACAGTCAGAACATCTCGCCCAGTTTTAGCGCTGACTGTACTTTACGTAACGGCCAAACAAACAGTCACAGGATTTGTTAAATTTTGTTAAAGAGCCTGTTGCTCTCATCTCTGTTGCATGAGAATCAGATTTATTGAATAAGCTTCAGGTGTCAGAGCGAGTTACCAAACAGGAGAAAAAGAGAAGAAACAAGTGAAGTTGGAATCTATAAAGCAAAGTGTTATTTTAAAGCAGTTTCCCTGAAGTGCCCTGTTAGCATTCTTAACATTCAGACTCCCCTCTGTAGCAGCTGGTTCTGGCTCTCGCTTTAAACGAGGCGTGTTTACAACGCTAACAAGCCATTTTAGGCAAAATAAAGGATGAATGTAGAAACTTTAGTGTGCCATAAAAAATATTCCAAAAATCCGAGTGTTCTTTGATTTGCAGTTCGTATGGAGGCTGTTAACCACATCACAGTGTCTCTGCTTGAGTGCACATGATGGCGGCTTTAAAGGGACAAGGAAGAGACGGTGTTTCTCCTTCAGTTTTCCCTGTCAGCTGTCCAGTCACACACCTGCTTATTATCAAACTCATATCGCCAACATGTCGGCTTTCCAGGAACAAACAAACAATTCTCGGTTATAGCTCGATGGCAAAGCATTTCCCATCTTATCTGCCTTGTTATGAAAGCTCAAGAGTTCGTAGAATTTTATCAGCTCATGGAAGAGTGTGTGTTTGAAACAAAAACATGAGAATAACCAACGCACCAACATGAGGTTTTTAGCTGTAGGGTACAGTATGAGATCTCAGAGATGCAATGCGAGGATGCATCAGANNAATATTAATCCAGAAACATCAGATATAATAGAAACACACTGACAGGGAACATTTTACTGCACATACTGATACTTTAAAAACATTTTGCTGATATTACTTATATACTTTTACTTAAAGTTATAATCTTGAAGATTTTCATTTAAATAAACGTCTGTTAAGTCACTATCTATCGCCGAATGATGCAACATAATGGTGATTGAGCCTATGGCCCTCTGATGAAAGCCNNTGACGTGAAAGACAACGAAATGAAAATCTTCAAGATTACAACTTCAAGTAAGGTTTTGAATGCAGGACTTTTCCTTGTAGCGGAGTATTTTCACAGTGTGGTATTAGTACTTTTACTGAAGTAAAGGATCTGAGTACTTCTTCCACCATTCTTCCACATGACACTCTTCTGGTTGAATCATTCGAACAAACAATGAGACACTGAGCTGAACAAATGGCGCTTCATTGAAATAAAAAGTCAAAGGTAGCAGACTGTCAACATGATAAGGATCAGAGTCTCATAATTCACTCATAATTCACTTTTGGATTTTGGTTCTGCAGCTTTTAGCCATGACAGCAGCACAGTCTAATGATGGCCATGTCTGTCAGTTGGTTGGTCGGTCCACCACTTTGGTCCAGGCTGAAGTATCTCAACAACTTTTGGATGGATTGTCATGAAATTTGGTACACACATTCATGTCGCTCTCAGGATGAATTGTAATCACTTTGGTGTTCCCATGGCCTTACATCTAGCGTCACCATCAGGTCAAAATTGTCCAATATTTTGGCTCATGACTAAATACTTTGCTAAACTAATGATATTCCGATCAGCCTCGGCTGTAGTTTGTGTTTAGCGTTAATCACTAACTCACTAAACTAAGTTGGTGAACATGGTAATATACCTGCTAAGCATCAACTTGTTTGGGAACATCCCAGATGCCTACAGTGTACCGTAAGGCAGGGAGGGTCAGACCACAGTGTTATTCACTTATTGCCCAAGTATAACGCTGTATTGAATTTAAATTCCAACCTAAATGGGCCTGGGTTTTAGTGGACACGCTTTAGTATTCACAAGCTATTTGGATAGAAGCACATGAGGAATGAATGGATACAGCATCTAAATAAAACACTGTCACAAACTAACTCCTGGAATGTAATGAAAATCATGAACTGATGATAATGAATCATTTGGGAATGTTAACTTTTAAGGATAGCTTTGGATTTTATACAAGTTAGAAGTGGTGGAAGAAGTATTCAGATCCTTTATTTAGTTAAAAATACCTCATTACAAGTGAAAGTGCTTTCAAAATCTTACGCAAGCAAAAGGACAGAAGTATTATCAGCAAAATGTACGTGAAGTATGAAAAGTAAAAGTACTTGTTATATAGAAAAATGTCCTGTGTCCATGTATTATTCTATATGACATTATTAGATTGTTCATACTGATGCATCAATGTGTGAGCAGCATTTTAGGTGGAGCTAGTTTGAACTACTTTGTATACAGTTTAGTCCAGTGCTTCCCAACCGAGGGGTCAAGCCCCTCTAAAGGGTCTCAAGATAAATCTGAGGGGAACAAAGGTTTGCTACACAAATTCTGTTCATTTTTTTGGGACTTTTTTTTGTGAAATATTGGATAACTTTGATCCTAAAACAGTTGATTAAATGAAACATGTGTGAAGTTTAGAGGGGAACTGGTGGAACTGCTGCCAACTCTTAGATATCTAAAATGTGACAGGGGCCGCCAACTAGACACTGTTTATTGGTAAGGGGCTATAAGCCCAAAAGGTTGGAAACCACTTGTTTAATCTTTAACAGTGTATTACCTTTTCTAAGCTCATCATATGTTTTTTAAGTAAAATTTTAAACCGTAACTTAAAGTTATAATCTCGAAGATTTTCATTCCGTTGTCTTTCACGTCACCTATGGTGATGATCGATTATTGCAGGTGTTTTTGGCCCTCACTTAAGTTTCAGTTTCACTTTCTGTGTCTGTAGTTATTGACCTTTTCTTTGTTTGTTCGGCCATAATAACTGTTTACTCACAACGCTAGCAGAGAGCGGAAAAAACAGCTCGCCGCTTCACACACAGGTGAGGTGAAGAGCGAGTCCGTTGTGTTAAAAGTCTTGTTAAAAGCCGAACTGTGCGCCGCTTGTGATTTTCCTGGGAAAGTAGCTGCTGACACCCGGGTCATAATACTGCGAATGCTGCAGGCTTTCACCAGTGGGCCATAGGCTCAGTCACCATTGTGTTGCATCATTCAGCGATAGATAGTGACTTAACAGACGTTTATTTAAATGAAAATCTTCCAGATTAT
>NTHP01000669.1:90575-116704 GCA_003416845.1 Oplegnathus fasciatus
GTCTGTCCGTCCTGGGAGAGGGATCCCTCCTCTGTTGCTCTTCCTGATGGTTTCTTCCATTTTTTTTCCCTGTTAAAGGGTTTTTTTGGGGAGTTTTTTCTCATCCGAGTCGAGGGTCTGAGGACAGAGGGTGTCATACGCTGTACAGGTTGTTAAGCTCCTTGAGGCAAATTGTGATTTGTGATATTGGGCTATATAAATAAAACTGACGAGACTTGATTATCAATGCATCACACTGCAGCGTGGACATAAACAGACACAAACTCAGTCTGATAAACACTCAGTGAGCTGATTGGATGACCAGCCAAGATACAAACACTGCAAATGAACAACCACGGTAAGCACAGAGCCAAAAATAGCCGGGACAACTGCCCTTTAAGGGTTTCTCCACAGTTAATAATGAGAGTCTTTTCATCACTGTTAAACTCACATTCCTTCTGCCAAGCTTGACAAATTAGATTGTTGTGCGGCTTTGGCAGAAGCAAACCACAGCTGTCACGTTAACAAAGCTGTTTTCACTTTGAATTGATTTGAATAAATGTTGTAATAACACTTAGCACCATCCAAGTTCACTCCACGCTGCTCTTTTCTGCAGTGAAACCACATTACCCACTCTGCTGTTTGTTTTCCTTTTCTGACTCGAGCTCTAAGAGTTTACATGAGGATATAATAGTGACTTTTGGACCTCGAAACCTTTGCTAACACTCTTCGCAAGCATCTGACAACAGAACATGTTCAAAAAATAATTTCCAGTAACACTTCTTTGTTTTTCTCCCCTGATAGCTGAGTATCATCAAACAGTCTGCTGCCTGTTTGTAGCAGCTCCACGGATTGTGTAAAAATAAGCCCATATCCAACAGAAATATTTTTATTTTATTATTGTTGTGTATATTATTATTAGGTGGATACTTAAATTGCCTGGACCTTAACAATTAATGTCTATGATAAAGGACTGAAAGCAACACATAAGCTGCACCAATTTCCACAGGGAGGGCCAAATGTTTTTTTTTTTGTACAGCGTAGCATCATCAGCATGTTAGCAGAGCTGCAGCAGCTTCAGTCCTTCAGTCAGCGTCTGCACAGGATGCGTTCAGGCACAGTTTGGAGTGTAGGTCAACCGAGTAAAGCGCAAGCTAAACGCGAGCCGTTACACAGCAGGTGTAGACAGCTGTACAGCTGGTAACTAGCCTCTGCTGCCCGGGCAAAAAAGAACGGTCGGGAGACGTCGTGGTAACGTTGCATAAAACAGGAGCTTTATTCACTCGGTGCAGCGAACACAACACACGGCCCTTTTCACAACTGCTTTACTCGAACCTGAGCTTATCTGGACACTTTCTGCTGACTACTGTAACTTAACAACCCATGGAAGCTTCACGGTGTCTGCCGCACATACAGGTACTTTTTCTACACACACAGGAGAGACTCACTTCCCGTAACAAACCTGCCAGACTACGTCACATGCATACGTCACCCACAAGGTTCCTTAAAGGGGAAGGCTCGGCCGGTAACACGTTACTCAGTGCATGAGCTGAAGTCATGAATGTATTATTATATTAATATAATACATCCATGGTTGAAGTCGTGATTCAATCAACACACCTTAAAAAAAACAAAAAACTAATATCCGAATCCCAAAATTGAAAATGGAATACCTACCCAACAAACGAATATCTGAGTAGTCGAATATTCGGGTCCAACCCTAATTAGCATACCATTAAATTCACTGTTGTGATTCTGTTTGAACAACTTTTATCTTTAGTTTTCTTCTTTTAGCTTTATCATCTTTTAACTATCTATACTAGTTTAAAACCTTCAATTCTGTTCAATTCTCTAAACTTTGTTCACATTTACAAAATACTGTTTGTTTTGGAGAAATATAATTGTGCCCAGATCACATTGTTCTTCGACTCTTGACTTAAAGAAAAGCTGGTGCTATACAGAACTTTCTTTATCAGATCCCTGAAGTGACGGTAAATTCTTGGGAATATAGAATTACATAGAAAGGAAGAAGGTCAGGATTGTGCAATGCATTTCAGAGAATTGTCCCCTTCCTCAGGACTCACATTTTCAACATATGAGATCAGATACAATCAGTGACATTAACCTCTGGAGATCCTGCTGAACTACTGCTGATCATGTGAAAGAAGGTTAATTTATTAAAAGTGATCCTTTGTGCACTATAGTACGTGTCACCTGAGGCTGGTAGATTCATCAATGACACACACATAGAAAGTTCCTCTCTTGATTCTTTGAACTGTTTAGTTGTTGTGTAACAATACTACCAGGATTATTGCCAAGATTATTTTTGATTATTTTATTATTTTTTTATTCAGAGCAACAACCAAACTGTCTGTAAAACCAATGCTCTGAAGGAAAGCAGGATAGGTGGGAAAACCCACGTATATCAACACTGTTAGATAAGATAAAATCCTGTTTTTCTGATACAAATCAGCATCTACATCCATGCAGACAGAAAAAGATTTAAGTTTTACAACTTCAGAAATATTTGATCACGAGATTTGTATATTATATGTATATATTTTATATTTTTAGCTAAAAGTGAAATTCACGTCCAAAGGAAAGTAAGACGGTTGGATTTCATTTTTGTATTTTTTAGATTAAAATGTACTAAATGTGTGCTACTGGTAAGTTACTATGAAGTCCAGTTCTTCTCATCAAGACAACAAAATACACCTGTTGTTGTTTTTGGCAACTTTAAGAACAGAAGTGACATAAATAGTGCGATCAGTTCATACCTTGTTCAAACCAGAATGTTTATTTGGAAATGTCAAGGTGGAAAACTCTGTGGTTAAAGTGGCGTAACTTCATGAACTAATTGTGTTATTGTGTATTACCATGTCAGGAGAAAATTGACCTTTATTTAACCAGATTTGTGCATTTTAGATGTAAATCTCTGGACCAGAACCACAGCACAATTGTGTTACACAAACCTGCACAGATCCAACATTCACTGAAGGAAGTAACAGGAGGAGGAAAACTGGGAAAAAGGTAAAACTTAATCACATATAAAATAGAAAACAAAAAAATGCATTTAAAGCACATTACAACACAATATTTCTAACAATTAACCCAAAAATAGTTCTTATTCTCTCATTCGGTGTTTGCAAAGTAAATGTAGATGATCATGACTTCCTCCCATGACCTTTCCTTCCGCCCTAATTTGTTTCCTACCCTCCTCGCTCCCTTACTCTCTGCCTCCCCCTCCCTTCCTTCCCCAAAAGCAGCAGCAGAGTCGGGGTTCAATCTATTATTCAGCGAGGCTTCTCTGCTGCACACGAACACAGCATCAATAATGGAACCAGCAGCTAATTAATCATTGAAAACAGCAGGAGCGTAATCTATGGACCACTATGGAGAATATGCAGTGTGTGTGTGTGTGTTGTATTAATGATGTTGTGGGGACAAAACTCAGTTCAGTCACATTGCGGGGACCCAAGAACAAGCTGGTGCCCACAAAGTCAGGCAGGTAGTCAGCTTTGCTTCCTGCTGCTGTAATCGTCTTCCCTCCTCTGTCTTTTAATGACGGGGGTCTTGCAAGGAGGCTCTACAGGTAATCTACAGGACTTCCTCCTTGTAGTTACGCCCCCTACAGGACGGGTGGCTATTCTATTCAGCTTCTAGAAAAATGAACCTACAAGTCCATCAGTAAAAGGATGTGACCATGCAGCAAATGGCTTTTTTCTCCTCTTCATTGTTATTATTTATATTTATTTATATTATTCTGTAATTTCACATCCCAGAAGAAGACAAGAATCAAACAAGCCTTTGTTTTTTTCTCTGTCCATTGCTTGTGAGTGAATTTCAGCTAAATTTAAAGGCTACTTCGTGGGTTGATTAATTCCTTCTACCTCTTAACTCATAAATTCCTTTCAAACTCAACTGGATTATTAAAACATGCAAAAAACCAAAACCAAAACCAAGACAGCAACAGCTTTGTAAACTGGTTTGAACTTTTAAAACTTTTCGTTAAACCTACAATTAGAACCACAGTTTTTGGAAGCACTGTAAGCTAACAAGCAATAGCAAAGGTGTTAAAAAAATATAAATGATGTTAACTTTAACTAACTCTTACCCAGATAGCTATCGTCTAATTTGTCTATTTTGAACTTGAAAGATCGGCGAGGCAAAATAATAAACTTAGATTTGATCAAATTAGCTCCTTTTAATCCTTCTGCTTTAATTTTCTTGGGCCCTCACTTACTTACGCCGCAATCAGAGTGGAACTGGTGGGCCAAAACCTGCTCACATAGTACGGTAAGGTGAACAGCAGGAAATAATGCTGCAACGATTAGTTGATTAATCGGTTAGTCGATTGACAGGAAATTAATCTGAATATATTTTGATAATCAATTGATTGTGTAAGTCATTTTTCAAGCAGAAAGGCCAAAAATGAACTGGTTTCAGCTTCTCAGATGTGAGAATTCACTGTTTCTTTACTGTACGTGACAGTAAATTAAAAATCTTTAGCTTTTGGACTGTTGGTCAGACAAAACAAGACCACTGAAGACATCTCTGTGGGCTGTGAGAGATTTTTTTAAACAATCTTTTAACGTTTTAACACTATTTGCAGCACTATTTATTAAAAACATCTTATGTGATAGTAAACTGAACATCTTTGGGTTTTGGTTTTGGCTAACCAGCTTATATTTGAATTCTACCAATTGAAATCAACGCATCTCTCAATCTAATTAAATCTATGTGTAGAATATCTCCAGTATGTTACTGCCAGTCAGCTGCTGTATTATTCAGCATGCTGTTATTCACACAACGGCAACAAGACATCAATACCACCTTCTGTTTTTTATTGGCTAAATGATGCTGAGTTTTGCTATTTCGCAGGTCAAAGTTCGATCCGATTGGACTGCGTGTATTTTGGTTTAACCACTCGGTTAGCCACAAAAGCTGTAGTTCTGTCACTGAGATAATTTCTGCTTGCAGGAAATCTCCATATGACTAATGTGTTGCCTTCTAATGGAAGTTATTGGGTTGTATTTTTGACAAGTCGAGTACACAGTAGCTCAATTAAACCTGCTGTCACTCCATAAATTAGACTGTCCATGTTTAGCGAGTGAGAAATTGTTTTATGCTCCTTAGCAACTTGTAAACTTAACAGTTGGTCACTTCCAGAGATAAACTGGTATTTACAGTAACATTAACAAACTCTGGATAGCGAACAGTCAAACTCATGATGTAATTTAAAACTGTTACCTCTTGGTCTACCAGGGAGCTCAGTTAACTTCTGTTCTCTTTTTGTCATTTTTGCAATTAATCTTTGAACATCAGTGGGAGCTGAGCAGAAGTGTATCGAGTATATAGAGAAGTGTATGGAGGTTGCATTAATATTTCAGACTGCAGCCAGCGGCTGAAGCTTTCCCGCTGCTGGAGAGGAAATGGAGGCTTCAGTTCTGGGGCGAAAAGTGTGAAATGTATTTTTAATGTGGTTAATTTTGTCTCTCTACACGCACAGACTTTACTTTAGCTGTGAGGTTCTTCCATTGACTGCATTTATTCCCCAGTGACGAACTAACCCGAGCTATACCCTTAACATAAAACAATTCACCAGCAGTTCATATCAGGTCTTTTTTCCCTCCATTTCTATTTGCATTTTTCCTCCTTCAAATAAAAGCTAACATTCCCTTACTGTATGTTAAGCCCTGCCTCATGTCATTCACAGTGCCAATGCTAACTGTTTTTAAATACTTTATATTCGGTGGTATTGGCCTTTCTCCAGACCTCTGAATTACTGCCCACATCTCTAGTTTTTGAAATGTGTGGAAATGCATTAGCAGTTCAGTCTGATTAACAGGTTACGAAAGCATGTTCAAGGCTGGCACACAGGCTGAAATTGTTCGATGTTTTTTAATGTGGTGTTGACAGACATTGGCTGGACTGGACAGGAAATAAAGAAGCCACTTTTACAGCAGGGAAAAAAAGGGAAATTGTGGATGACTACTCCAAAGACAGCTCTGAAAATAAATCAATAAATACAGCAACAAATCACAGGAAAAAACATTTAGCCTGATATTTGCAGAGCTGTAGAGTTCTTAAACTACACTCATCCTTTCTTTTCCATTTCCTACAGGACCGACAAAAATGACACAGTTAAAAGTCAAACTGTTGTTTTGGTTGCAGGACAACACATCGGTGATAAAGATTTTCCCTCCAAAGTGATGCTAAAGAGTTCATAAAGAACAACACCGACTTTACTGGAATGATGGATTACGCAGCGTTTAAACAAGTTATTTTTCACCGCTATGGGGAGCAGAGAAACTCCACAAAAAGCTGACATGAAGCCCTGACATAAAGTTATTCTGGCTGACATGTTGTATATCTACACAGCAGACAAAGAGCAACACTATCGTCCCATTTAGAGTTTTGTTTTGAGTACATCTGATGAAACTTTGCCATTTTGAGCCAAGCTGAGCCATGAGGAACTGAGACTAGGGCTATGACTAATTTTCATTGTCGATTAACGTGCCGATTATTTCCCCGATTAATGAATTCTATAAAATGTCAGAAAAAAGTGAAAAATGTTCCCCCACAACCCAAAGTGACATCTTCAACTGTCTTGATGGTGTCCAAAACCCAAAGATATTCAGTTTACTATCATGTATCACAAAGAAAAATATTAAATCTTCATATTTGAGAAGCTGGAACCAGCAGATGTTTGATTAATTGATTAAAGGACTGCTCTTGATTGCCACCATTCATGCTCTGCTGCAGCAGCAGCAGGAAATGTCATATTGCATCAACTCAAATTGATCTCTCCCCTCCTTTCCCCTCTTTTCCTCTGTTTTTCATGGATTCAGAAAATGATAAATAGTATTTTTGAGTCAACACAAACAATATAATGGATGATGTTTTTTCCGTTTTGTCCATGACTGTCCTGTTTCCACTCCTCTGGGGATTCTCAGGGGGAGTCTGGATGATTTTGGGCCCCGGCTGGATCGATTAGCCTCCGGCTGCTTCACTACAATACAGCCCAGTGTTGAGGAGAGAGACAGCGGCTCTGTTATCGGTCTGTCTCATGATCTGCAGGTGCAGCAGCAGCAAAACACCAACCAGAACCACACTGAGGCTGCAGGTCTCATGCTGATCTTCACCCTCACATGGGACTTAGATTTCATCTTTTATGTTGATTACGGTTATGGCTGCACCGTTTTATAACTTTATCGTTTAATCTGCAAAACACTTTGTTCATTCATTGATTAACTAGTGTATAAAATGGCAGAAAATAGTGAATTTTTTTATCCAATTTAATGCGTCCAATGGCTTAAAAGCTGCTTAAAACCCACAGAGATTAAATTGCATATGCAACAAAATAAAACAGGAAATCTTTCCCAGAACCAGCAAATTTTGGGCATTTCTGCTCAAAGAAGAACTTAAAGAATGAGTCGATTCCCCAAAATGTTGCCCAATTAATATTCTGTCATTCAACTGAATGGTTTTGAGTTTGAGTTTAAACACCAAAAAGTTTCATTGAGTCACTTTTTTGTCGCTCTCAGATAAATAAGCGTTGCATGTTGTGAGTCTGGTACTGCCTTTACAGTGAGTCAGTCTGACGCCTCTCTCACTTTAAGAAAATAATTAAAATTGAACATGCAGCAGGACGTGTTTGTCAAAACCAGGCTGAAAAGCGGCGTTTGACTGTTTGACGTCTGTTTCACCTCCTGGTGGGTGGGGTTGGGTGTGGTGTCACACAGTGATGTCACAGTGTACTGACACACCCTGGAGTACACATCTACATCACTGCAGCGAGGTGAGGAGTGAAACCACTAGAGGTTGGACGTTTTTTGGCTGCTCTTTAACTAAGATACTAATGTTGAATTTTCACCTAACAAACGAAAACCAGAACCATCTGAAACCATGTTTATATGTTGTAATTTTTGTATGTAGTAATTAACCACATCATCCGGCCACTGTCCTCTCAGCTCCTCAGACAGTAGTTCTTACTGCTCAGTTTATCTTCTTTAGATTTGTCTTTGCATGGCAGATGTTAAACTTGAAGCATCCTGCTGTGCTGTGTCACTGAGTTTAAATCTGTGATTTTGCAGGATGGGAAAAACTTTGTGTCTTTTTTGGACTGAACAAACCTCAGAACTTCCTCGAGATGAACATGCAGAGAGGGCTGTTTACTGCCGGCGGTTAAAACGCTCGTTTTGGAAATCTGTGCAGAGCAGCCTGAAGAGTTGACCGATTCACTGAGGCTGTGATCAAAATAAAATAAAAGCACCGTGTGATAACAGCCTGTATGAAGTCAAATATTTGTCAGAGACAATAAGGTGTTTTGTTCATTTCAGAGTCGTTCATTCTCAGGCAGTGTTAGAAGAGACAAAGCGGCCAGTGTTCCTGCTGCTGCAGCTGATCTCAGTTCAGTCCGTCAGAGGTTTGCTGCCATCTAGTGGTTTAATTTAACATCAGCTGAAATGATGAGGAAGAGTTTCTTTTCAGAGCTTGTGAGGCCTCATATCATTCTTTCATTTTTCTCTCTTCCTTCCACTCTTTAATTTCTTTTCTTTTTCTTTCCCTCTACCATCTTCCCATCCTTCCTCTCACAGTTTTCTGTCATCTTCTTTTTCTTGTTTTCTTTCCTTGATTGTAAGTTTTTACTTTTCTCTGTTTTTCTTCATTTGTCCTTCTTTGCCTTCTTTACTGTCTCAAAACAGTTCTACAATATTTTCTGTCATCTTTCCTCCTTTCTTGCCCTCTTTCGTTTTTGTTTCTTCCTCGTCTAAATTGACTCCTTTTATTCTTCTGTATTCTCTGTTTTGTTTGTCCTGTTTTCTTTCTTATTCATCCTCGTCATTTCCCCCTTTCTCTTAAACTTTTGCTTTAACTACACCCACACAGTAAAAATAATACATGACCAAACATGCCAGGGTAAGAGAAGGTATAGTAGGAGAGGAAAGATGTAAATTTTGACACAAATGAGGAAGCAGGAAAGGAACTGATGAGCAGGTAGAGCACGGAGAAGGAGGGGAGAAAATAAAAGCAGGTAAAGACCATGAGGAGGTAGAGAAACAAAAAAAAGCTGTTGAAACGTTGCAACTTTACTTTAACATCTAAACGTGTCTGTTTTATCCTCTGTAAGGTTGGACTGTGTCTCCTCGAGGCCCACGACACTGGTGCCGTTACACAGTGTTGTCACGATAACCCGGATATCAGCAGCTTTAGTCTAAAAACATCACTACTGACTACCGAGCCTGTCAGAAAACCACAAGCCTGTCAGAAAAGTGCCGAATGTGCTCAGCAAGCGTCTCCACCAGCAGAGGACGCTGTGGTCTCACATTAAAACTTCACACCAGCATTTTCAGGCCTCGTGTTTGTGGATTTGTTGAAGCTCAGATGGAAAGAAGGACGAGAGGATCAGTGACCTGCAGCTCTGCAGTGAGAACTCGAAAACCTCTTGTTTATGTTTATCATTCTTAATATTTTTCACACATTTTCAACCTGTTACTGCACAGCATCAATAGTTATTCTCTCCACTTTTTATATGTCATTTAATTTTATCGTGTATTTTTCCTCTGAGTCTGAGAAGCACTTTAACTTAAACTATAATACAGCATGAAGGTAACACTTAGTTCCTCAGTGGTTCCTTTCTAACTTCCCACTGTTTTGTAAAGTATCACTAATATAAGAAATTCAGCATCAACAAATGTGGGAAAAAAAACAAAATTTTGACATTTTTGTTTGACAAAGAGCAAAATAAGATAATCACTCATTTATTGTCCAGAATTTGTTTTTTTGCCAAACAAAAAATGTAGATACATGTGAAAGACATTTCGGAAAAGAGGCGAAATTAGTACATTAGCTGTCAATAATATATTTAAACAATATTTTGAAATATCAAAAGTTTAGATGTGATAAAATGACAAATAAGTAAATAAATAAACATGTTATAAAGTGGCTGACAAACAAAAGAAAAAAAACGATATACATACAGTAAAAGAAGAAAAGTGCAACATCAAGGCTAATAAGCGAAGTTATACAATAAAATATTCATGAATTTAGTTTAAGCAGTGACATAAACTTATGAATGCATATTTATATGTATTAGAGTTTAATATTAAGAAAAAGATACCTGATACAATGTTGAGATCAGTGATGGAAAGTACATTTACTCAAGTACTGTACTAAAGTACAATTTTGAAGTACTTTTGAGTACTTGTAATTTTTACTTTTTCCACTACATTTATCTGATAACTTTAGTTACTTTGCAAATTTAGATTATTGATACAAAATAAATCAACTAATAAATTATGATGTGTTATTATCGAAGCTACCCAGCAGTATATGAAGTGATCACCAGTTGCAACAGTAAAGTCATAAACGCATGAATGCAACTTTTACTTTTAATACTTTGAGTGTATTTTGATGCTTATACTTTTGTACTTTTTCTTAAGTAAGATTGTGAATGCAGGAACTCCTACCTGTACCCACCTGAGTAGTATTGTAGTACTGTAGTATTGCTACTTTTACATGAGTAAAAGCTCTGCGTGCGTCTTCCATCACATCTCATAACATGTACACTGTATAATTAACAGTTGAAGTAATGTAAGATTACTGGCCAACCACTGTTACTGCTACTAATAATAATACTGATCCAAAATATCGTCTCATCATAAATATGAATGATAAGTGAACATCTCCTCAGTGAGATTGTCCTTCATCCTCTGAGCTGATGTCAGAGGTGTTTGTGTCGGTCTGAGAAGGTGAATAAACTGCAGCTGAAGTGGGTCTACGCTGCACTGCATCGCGGCCCTGAGTGCTGATATAAGATGACAAACTGCCATCAGTGAGGGCGGCATGTGCCCACGTTGCGTAATCCAACACCTTCTGGCTTCTCTCTCACCGCTAAAAATACCAGCAGGATCTGGACCTCCATCTGATACCATCCTCGCTGTCGGCGCTTGCAGGCTTCTGCCTCACAAAACACAAACACTAAACATCCTCACCACTGATTTCATCTAACACAGAGGCGTCGTACTGTCTCAGTTAAAACAAGAGAGAGCAGCTCTGCCGACAGGGTGGGAGGACTTCTCTGACAGGGTCTTCAGAAGGATCGCTGGATCAGAAAGATGCTTGAAATAAGAGATTTGGAAACAGCTGGGAACAAAGAGCTATCTCTCTGCCAGAGTTGTTGTTTTTGTGTTTCTTTCCGCCCAAGTTTGTCATGTCTGCAGGCCCAGCGAGGTCTGATGCCACCGAGCTGCAGGGTCCCATCGTGGGTCAGCAGCAGGATACTTATTTTTGATGATGGGATTTAAGAAGCAGCAGTTAGACTGCTGGCTGCCAAGTCCAGATGTAAACAGCAGTATATAACACTCTGTAGTCACTTTCAGGACTGTCACAAATCTGGGAAAGTGCTGATTTGTGACACTGTTGAAAGATGCAACCTTTTAGTCCGCTGGATAATGTGAAAACGCTTTGACATTAAGCTAAAAACAAGTTCCTGAAAAGTCGACATTTTGAAGATTTAAAGTTTCACTTTAAGGAGAAAATGTCAGCGTGGCTTGTTGTTAACTGCTGATGTGGGTGTAAAAATTGACAAACACTCACTATCACAGTCATTTTGGCTCAGTTTAAAAAAGGGCAGCTTCTCTACTGTATGTTTAGATTCTTTTTAGGTCCAGATTCAGTACTTTATTGCCATTTCAACATAGCCGATAGGAATTTGGTTTGGTGAGCTCACATAAAACGAGAACAAACAAAACCCTCACATCACATACAGGAAGCACACTGGGACATAAATAATAATAATTAAAGCAAGCGTTCCCATGGAGATGCTACCAGTACCACAAACCAGTTATGATGTATACCATTGTATACATACACTTACAGTGTTACAGACAGGAATAATAACAGCACATTAGTTATATAAGAGTTAAGAGCTCTGGATCAGTGCTGTTGCTTTTGTTACCGTTGAACAAAGCCAGTAGTTTCCAGTCTTTATGCTGGCTCCAAGATATGTAACGCAACATGAAATATGTGAACAGCATCTGTAAATTGTATATGAGTATACAGTCTGTGAAGAATTTACAGATGGAATCGAGCCAATGAAAATGTCCCCACATCTTAATACACACTGAGGCTAACAGAGCACACTGACCGCCCTCATCTCCACGCTCTTCCTCCGCTGTAAACTAACCGAATAACTGATGAAGTGATTACAGATTAAACAAAGAAGATGTGACGTGTTAATTAGTGAACTTGAGAGGTGCTGGTAGGTGGGTTTTGTTACCTTTGTACCGAGCCAGGCTAGCTGTTTCCCCCTGTTTCAAGTCTTTATGCTAAGCTAAGCTAACTGGCTGCTGGTGGTAGAACTTTTCCTTTAAGCTGGGCCAGGATCCTCATCACCCACTCCTTGTTCCTTTGGATCTTGAGTGCCGCCCCTGGACTCAAAGTGGACTTATTAATTAACTTTAATGCTGATTAAAAAAAAACATTGATTTGTTGAGCTTTTAGTATTTCTGCTTTATTTTAGAGCTGCAACGATTAATCGATTAGTTGCCAACTATTTTGATAATCGATTAATCGTTTTGAGTCATTTTTTTAAGAAAAAGTGTCGGCTTCTCACATGTGAATATTTTCTGGTTTCTTTACTCCTCTGTGACAGTAAACTGAATATCTTTGGGTTGTGGACAAAACAAGACATTTGAGGACGTCACTTTGGGCTTTGGGAAACAGTGATCAACATTTTTCAACATTTTCTGACATTTTATGGACCAAACAACTAATCGATTAATCGAGAAAATGATCGACAGGTTAATCGATAATGAAAATAATTGTTAGTTGCAGCCCTACTTTATTTAAAATGTTTTTTCTTCAAAGTCAGTACACGTCGGCGTCGCACAACTCCAGTACGTCGCGCTTTACTCTCCAAATGTGGCCGAAACATAGCGAAAACGTCCAAGTCTGGCGTACTGGAGAGGAGTTGTGTGACTGTTTTAATTTTGACGGACTCGCTGGTCTGTACCTCACTCTCTCAAAGTAAAAAATTAGTATGTTTGACCTTCAGCTGGAACTGAACAACCGATCAGTCATATTTGAACTTAATTATAGTCACTCAAGAAGACCTCTGACCTCTCTGGTAGAGGTGGAAACTGCTGACAGGAAGTTCTTGCATTACTGTTGGGGGGTGAAAAGCTTGTGTCTCCACATGTCAGCTGCTGAGCATTTAAACCGAGAGCAGAAGCTTTCAAATTGTCCGCAGTCTGGTGCTTTTAATGACATGTTTTTTTGGGAAGTTAAGGTTTGTAGAATCTCCTCTGGAAATCTCCAAAAAGACAACAGTGACAATATGAGAACATGAACCAAGCTGAAGCGCTGCAAGAAGAAACAATATTCAGGCCAAACAAATCACTGACGTAAGAGAAGTGAAAGTTTATTTAATAGTCGTAAATCATAAATAGTCATAAACCAACAGGGAAAAACATCAACGCTTTGACTGATGGCGTGTTTTTATTTTCCTCTGCTGTGTGATGCTCCTGGCAAGAACAATAAACAACCCGGACAATAAGTGGTACCAGTTTTGATCCAGTGGAAAATGAAAATGTGTTGTGTGTTTTTAGTCTCCTGTGTTGTAATGTTCTTACTGCCGTACATGTCATGTAGCACCGAGGTGAGATTTGGGGAACATCAGCGTGATGCTGGAGACCAAATAAGCTTCCTGCAGAGCTACAAACATCTTCCTACACATTTTATTTTCATTAAGTGCCACAGCTCTTCATAAACAGCTGGTTTAAATGTCTTGTTTTGGGCTGTTATTTGATTCTCGCAGTGTGTAATCAGACATTTCTTTCACTCTCTTTTTGTTCGCTCAGATGTAATTAGCTCCACAGCAGCCGAGTGTGACTGGAGGAACACTCGCCCTGATGAAGAGGAGGTTAGAAAAACTCATTTCTCAAACTTCTTTCATGTCTTATCTGTTCCTCATACACATTGTTCTTTTTATTTCTAGTTTTAAGTTTTGCAAGACAAATTACAAATCAGAAAAGCATTTCTTGGTTTCACAGACTAAAGACGAGAACCGTGGTTTTGTTTTCAGAACAAAACTCAAAGCCAGACAGATCAGAAAACTGCTGCAGAACTAATTGTACGGAAGTTCAGAAACGGCAAAACTACTGAGTGACACCAAAACAAGTGTGAGCGTGCAAAGACAGAACAAGTTAAGATGAATGTAATCGAACCTGCCAGAGTTGTGTCTTTAAATTCGAGGAAGCAGTAGAGCTTCCTTTACTCTCAGTGACAGTTGGACAATGTGTCACCATGATCACATCATGGTGGTACAGATAGGAAAGATCCATCCCCAAGTTCACAACATGCAAATGTTTATTTCATGTCATCGGGCAAACTAGACGGTAGTATGACTGTGGAGTTGGTGAGGTTTTAAAAACAATTATTAGGTGTGTTTATTAAGCGCCAAGTCAGATGTGTCGGAGCTTTCAGAAAAATCCAAGATACACAAGGGTGATTACAACTTTGTTGACGTGTGAACTGTATTTAAAAGTTGGAAACTGGTAATTACGGTAACTCCCCTATGACATTAATGTTGCGTATGTACAGTACTGTGAGGTTATTAAAAGATTTGTATTGCGGTGGCGGTTGAATATCTCTGGTTGTATTAAGCCACAGTGGGCAATGTTACAAATCAGTTAGCAGTTTATGGCAGTTTTGGATTTACATCATTTCTGCACAGGATTTCTGAAGAAATACCCATTAGTGGAAAGTAACTAAGTACATTTACTCAATTTTGAGGTACTATATTTGTACTTGAGTATTTCCATTTTATACTACTTTATACTTCCACTTCACTACATTTATTTGACAGCTTTAGTTACTAGTTACTTTGCAGAATTAAATTATTAATATAAACTACAAATCAACTGATAAATTATAGTGTATTATTATAGGTTAAGCTACCCGGCAGTACATAAGCTAAATAAAATTAGCTCCACTTTAACCAGCTGCAAAGACACATTACTGCATCATTAATTATAATCCAATAATATATGTATGATTCTGAAATGGGCCATTCTATGAGTACTTTTACTTTTGGTACTTTGAGTATAGTTTGATGCTAATACTTTTTTACTTTTTACTTAAGTAAGATTTTGAATGCAGGACCTTTACTTGTAATGCAGTATTTTTACACAGTATTGCTGCTTTTACTTAAGTAAAAGATCTGAGTGCTTCTTCCACCACTGGAAAAACCTCAATTCATCAGGTATCTAATTCACCGGATTTTATAAAAACATCCCCATTTAAAACATCTATGATAATGATATAAAATGACATGCACAGCGATGGAAGCTGACTGTACTCCTGCCTCTACTCTGTTTTGGCAGTTGATGTCGCTCACATGCAAACTGTCAGGCCGCTTCCCATCGTGCTCCATCAGCGTCTTTATCGGTGTCTTGTGGACGCCTCTTTAGCACTTTCACATTCTTAAATTCAGATGATTTGTCTGATGAAAACTTAGTGAGAGCAGATTCTAAACTGAGCACAAAATGAAACTTTTATTATCACAGAATTTGAACTGTGTGTGCACTTTTGTCATTAATGAACTTCCATACATGCAGAGACCAGGACTGTCATAAGAGGTCCCGTCGTTGATATTATTCTCATGTCCCATTTTTAAGCCAAATCTTGAAGCTTATAGACAGAATTTAAATCTAAAAATCATGAATTAAATTCTTAAATAAAAATTAAAACAATAAAAACACACTGTACACTCTGTCCTCACTGAGGCTTTTGACCTTTGTGATTTTTGTCCCTGTTAATCTGCAGAAGTCGTAAAATTTGGCTTTACATTCTACCAGAGACATTCATCAACACTTAAACAATACAGGATGTTACATTAAATATTTAAAATATCCACAGAGGCATTCACATTCTGTCAAAGCATCGGGTCATCGACGGTACAGAAGTTTTCTTTCATTTGTTTGTGTGTTTGTGTCACATAATCTGATTGAGTTTGCATTCCTGCGATGTTTTATGGTTTGAAGGTTCCTGAGTTGAATATTGCTTTCGACACTTGTGCTTTCCAGTCAGGCTGCAGCGAGGAATAATGCACCGAAAACATCTTCGTTGCTTTAAAATCAAACGGATCTTTCTCAGCGTAAATACACTTTTGTACACTGGTGTACAGTGATCGCTTCATTCAAACAGTGTCTTTGTTCACGTCTGTAAACTGCGCTGAAAACACGTAAATTGTTTTTCACCTGTTTCTCGGCATTTAAGATTAATCTTGAGAAAGAGTTCCACAACTTTTCCAAACAGGCGATTTTCTTTTAGAATATTTATTTCAGTTTCAGTAGTTTTGTGAAATTAGCATCAGGTGCCCTTTTAGCAACAACTGGGGAAATCTGAAAACTATGAAAACATTGAACCAAAAACTGATCCACTACCATACAGAACAGTAAAAACAGGGCACCACGTCATATTTTGTTAGAATTCAACTACAGCTCACATTAGTAATGACCATACTCTAAGTGTGCCCTCAAAGCACCATGGGAGTTGTAGTTTTTGAATGCTAACAAATTAAATAAAAGCTAAGTGTTTTGCAGAGGCTGAACTGACATTTTTTAGATGGATAGCATGTAAAAATGAGAAGAAAATATTTAACGTCGGCATTAGCATCACTAACAAATGTCTTGGCCAAGTGTGATGGGGGTGTTATTGACTACTAATGTGGCTAGAATGTAAATATACACGTAAATTAGGGGTTGGTTTATACAGAGATACCCTCTCTTTTGGTGTATTATACTATTGTGGCCATAACAATATTAGATTTTTATGATTTTTCCGTCCATGTAATGAATGAATGACTTTTCAGGTAATTAACTGGATTTAAAACAGACATTCATAAACAGTTTCTCAATTAACTATACGGCAATATGTGTCGATATTGCGATATATAAATATTACATTACATGTACCTTGATACATTTCAATCCAGATAAAAGTTATTATATTTCTTAATTAGCATGGATAACAATTTTCTAAAAGCCGCACCTTTTCTTTGAGGATCGTCTACAACCATTTAAACCAGTGGTTCCCAACTGTTTTGTCTTGAGAGCCTTTAAAATGAAGAAAAGTCAACTTGTGACCCTCCAACATATTTTTTGTGTAGAAATATGTTTTGTTCTGCTTTTATCTTCTGTTAATCATCTTGTGACCCCCCAGATTTGTCCTGTGACCCCTTGTGGGGTTGGGAACCATTGATTTAAACCCAACAGATGTGTAACAGCAGGAGAGTTTACAACAGATGACAAACTTCAATTTAAGAGCTTATTAGATGCAGAATAAATCATTAAAACATGTTATTGTCAAATTGTATGAGATATTTATCTTGGTGCTTGGAAATGGAAAATGACTACTTAGTCTACTATGTGTAATCATGTTTAAATAGGGATTATATACCATCAACATACCAATACAGTGTTATAGACAGTTTGTAAAATGTATTTAACTCTTAATATTTATAGATAGCATATCTGAGAGTGCTTTAAATACAAAGCTACTTCAGTCACTATTTACATTCATAGAGATATATTATAAATATGTTTTCTTTACCCGCTGTTGGGTTTTACATATTCAAACATATTAACATGTTTATATATATATATATTCAAAACTCACATACATCCATATATACAGATAGTAAATATCATATTTACATACAGTAGGTCACATTGTTGTGAATGTGCCGGTGCTGATGGTCCGTTTTGAATTCAGCTGCTTGACTGAAAAACATTTTGAGTCAAGTCGCTTTGGAACACGTTGAGATTCCCGAAGGCAGAAGAAGTATTGCTTTGTGTTTTATTGACATTTTCTGAGCGAGCTGGGTCAAACAAAGTCTCGGCCGTGGCCTCTCCTTCACTTAAAGAGTGTCGAGCGTTGCCCGAGGTGTTCTCTCCTCCATATTGCTTTCAATATTGCTGCCGTGTCTCGCGTGGACGGAGACACCCGGGGGAGCAGCGCCGCAGTAATTGAGAGGCGCTGACAGAGTTTAATAAGGGTGAGGGATTAAACAGGAGGTCCAGGCTGTTGCAGAGTCTGGTCTCGGTACATCGGCGGGGTCAGAAAAGATCCTGAGGGCCCAGGTGGATGATGATAGGTGTGGCTATGGTCTGCGGCTGGTAATAGGCACTGTCGATGTACAGGCCGCCTACAGACAGGAGACACGAGCAACCGGGGTTAACAGGAACAGAATAATCATTATCACTTAATGTGGACCCTGTTTCCTCAACTCTGAGGTGCTTCGACCACATGATCACTGAAAACCAGTTGGAAGACAGAGTTGCTAATTCAAAGCAGATTACATTCTCTATCACAGCTTGTTGTTATTGTTGTAGCTGGAGGCCTAAAGTTTCTAGTAGCTCTCAGGATTCTTCACGTTCAGGGGAAACAAGTAGCTGCAGTGCAGCTTGTCACATCTATTGACCGCCATCAAGGACTACAAAGTTGTTTTCTCTCTTCAAAAGTCTCTAGCACAGCTGAATTCTGGGTGTTTGTGTTTATAAGTAACTGCTAATAGGGCTGTTGATGTGTGAAACAGCCGGTTGCAGCTTTAATTTAAAGGATAATTCTGGATTATTACGACTTGCATCTTATTTTTGTAGTTTTTGCCCATCATTTCTATCCATTGGCTGTCTGCTTTCTGTTCTCGCGCAGCACAGATGTAGTTATACAGTGGTAACGATGGCAGGTTGAGAGATCAAAAGGTCATTTTTAGGTAGATACTGATTTTGTTGGCTGAATTGAGAACCGTCACTGGCACGTTTTATTAGCTAACATTAGCTCCATGTGTTTGAAAATGCCGTCTCCATTCCAGCTGTCTCTTTTTAAATGAAAATCTTGTAAAGGGGGGTCCTAAATATGCGTACTTCCTGTCTACATACAGTACTGTACATGATATCGTGCTCAAAGCAGGAGGCTAAAGCTGCATGTTCCAGGCAAGAAGTCAGTTGATGAACTTTGGAGGCTTTGGAAGGAACGCTTGGTTACTACTGGAGGTAGGAGCTAGTTAGCTGGGCATGCTGAAGTGCAATACATCAGAGCAGATAAGCACATGGCTTAATCCTTTCCTTGCGCTTTTGCTCCTGTATTTTTGGTTTTGAAAGGCTAAAAAAATGCACCACACTTCAAACTCTTTGTATATTGAGTATCTGTTATTACAGCTCCATGCTAACCGCTTCAACGTGTGGAGAAATCCAGAGTTTGACAAACCTGCCATGTCTAGTTATGGTTGCCAAAGTATGTCCCTGGTGGCTGGTTGCAGTAAAGGTCATAAATCCCGCCCCCTCCATGTTAGCAGATGGGACGTGGGCCAAACTAAAAAATCGAAGTACACGTCAAATAAATTTTTGAAAGATGGTTTCTGTCATTTTAGGTAGTTCTTATCACGCCGATGTTTGTTCAAGTGTTCGTTTTTCTGATAAGTTTGGTTTTAATCAGTTATTTGACGATATAAAAACGGGGTGAAACGTCATGATTGACAGCTGTCAATCACAGTGAAGTAGTCATGGAGGTACCTGCAGACGTCTTTTCGGGAACTGAATGTACAGTAGGAACATCGAGAGGAGATGTAACTGTAACTTTAGCAGGTGATCGTTAGTTAGCAGTTACTAATTATTGATTACCGATCGAGTCAGGCGGGTGTATGGGCGGGACCTCGATACTGCGGCTCCTTCCCTGATCACTACTGCGCAGACTCTGGCTCCAAATGACGTCACCAGCGCAAGATGGCAGGGAGGGTCTGTATCCGGGATATTTTGGCTTCACTTTTGTATAGTGGGAGGAAGTGGAGACGCGTCGTCCATCTTTATATACAGTCTATGATTTGTACCCAAAGTAATTTCTGAGATCTCGGTACGTGACGACATCTCCAAAAAGTCAGACAATCAGACAGGCTGTAAACAAACCAACCACTTTATTTTGAGATCAAACTGAAAGTCAATCAGCACCTGACATGTCTGTAATAATCCCTTAAAAATTGGGTCTGTAAACTGTGATGGGTGTTTACAACAGTTTCGGTCATAATTTTACAGTTTGCTTTTGTTCTACAAATGCATTTGGCTAACCAGTGTTTCTGACTGTTTCTGTGTTTCTCCACTTCTTTCTAGTGAGGTCGTTGCAACCCGAGATCTCAGCGACTGACTTGGTGAGTACAATGTTTTTATTATTGATAGAAATAATGGCCAAAGCTTTGAAAATAAGATCCAAGTAGTAACAAACCAGAATTATTAAGAGCTTCTCAGTGAACACATGAGGTGAAAAACAAGTATTTCTATGTATTTCAGAGTTGATTTATGTTTAAATGATAAATGAGGACGTGAAAGAAGAATCACTACACATGAGTGAAGAAAGCTTGATGAGTGATCGACAGCAGTTCTGAATGTAAATGGCTGTACAAACAAACAAACTTCATATTATACAGATTTTTATAAGACAACTTCCAGTGTCTGAAAGTCATCAGATTACTGAGATTGTGTACTGTAGCAGGCAAATCTTACCTCTATGTGTGGATAAAATGTGTACGAATCAAGATAAAACGTTTACAAACCACAAGTTATTCAGCTGTTGACGAAAATATTAATTTATTTAAACAGAATATAACCTACAAACAGGTCAAAATAAAATCTCTCTGAAAAGAAAGTATTTTAACTCAACACAAAATGGCTCAACAGCTCAAATACACGACAAGTAACTGTAAACTCGGACATTCAATATCCAAACAAAAGGAAAAAGATTTCTCAGTGCGACCGATTATTGTAAACCTGTTTTTTCTCTCTTCACAGAAACTTAAAACATCGTTAGAAAACACAAAACAACGTTCACATCCATGAGTGATTGTTAAAGGGATGATTAAGGCAAAGAAGCTCTCTGATCAATTACATTTTGTAGTCTATCATGTTATCACTTTTCTATCTGCGTATTTGGTGTTACTTAGTTCCCTACAGTGGTTGTATCTTTAGTTCCCCCCAGTTTATATCTCCCTACATTGGACATTTAGTAGACAGTGACAGTATTATTTCTTTACTTCCCTACGGTGACTGGTTTTAATTTGCTATGGTGGGTACTGAGTTAGTTCCCACACAGAGGATGTTAAATTCCCTACATTGTATAGGCCTTTGTGGTAGTCGGTGTATGATTAGTAATTTCTTTAGTTCCCTAAAGAAGATGTTTAGCTCCTTACAATTTATTTATTTAGTTCCCTAGTTTACTAAATTCTGTGTACGGTAGGTGTTTATTTAGTTCCTAACAAAAAATATTTTAGTTCCCTACATTGGCTGTTGTTGGTGTGCAGTTGGTCTTATTTTAGTTCCCTATGGTGGTGCGACAGAGGATGTCAAGTTTCCTACATTACGTATTAACTCCATGCAGTTAATATTTATATAGTTTCCTACTTTGTATACTTAGTAGTTGATGTTCAACTACTGAGTATACTATGTAGGAAACTAAACATCCCGTTGGGAACTAAAAATCCAGTGTCAGGGAACTGTTTCTTTAATTTCAACAGAGGATTTAGTTCCTTACAGTGGACATTAATTTAATTTCCAACATTGAACATCTAGTGGTTGGTGACCAGTTGTTTTTTAAATTTAGTTTGTGGAACTTAACATCGTGTTGGGAACTAAAAAACCAGCCACAGTGGGGGAACTGTTTCTTTCGTTCCTAACGAAGGATGTTTGGTTTCTTTCCATAGTTATTCATTTAGTATCCTACATTGGATATTTAGTAGTTGGTGTACTTCAGTTGCTTACTTCGGTATGGTAGATGTTTAGTTCCCATACAGAGGGCGTTCATTTTCTTACAGGAGGTATTTAGTCGTCTGTGTTGGATTGTTTTAGTTACCTTGAGTGGCTAATTATATATTTTTTTAAGTCCATACAATGAATGTTTATGTAGTTTGCTTACTTCGGTGTATGGTTGGTTTTTCCTATGGTGTTTCCATGTTCCCTATAGTAGATTTTCATTTAGTTCCCTATAGTGAATGTGGACGTTAAGCTCCCTACTGTGTAATATCTACCTGACCAGTCTTTCACACACTGCAGCTCACTAAGTGCTGAACTCAGTTTTTGTTTGTTTGTTTGTTTGGTTTGATGATCAAAGAGCTTATTTGTGTTCACACAACTTTCTAATGGCCAATAAAACTAGCTGGTTTCTAATGCAGCGCAGAGGGAACAAGCTGTACAACAATGGTACTGCCGGATTTGATGTTTGTGGATTCCAGTGCTGGTTTTTGAAGTTTGTCGTGAACACACTGTAAAAATGAGGAGATAACTTAAACAAGTGATTTCCTGTGAAGTGGGTGAGGTGAGGTGAGGGAGGGTCCTAATAGGGGTAGAGGTGGGTGACGGGGTATGTTGTGGGGACTCTGATGACTGGGACAACTACTGAGGGCATTCTGGAGGGAAAACCTGAGGAAGAGCAAAGAAAAAGAACTCAAATGTTGGGATGTAAGTGATGAACAAACCAAATGGATGGATTATTGATCAGAAAGAGGGACTGGGTTTACCGTAGGGAGGGAGGGCGCCTGCAGGGCTGTAACCGTAAGGAGCACCAAACCCTGTGAGGAAAAAGAGAGAAAGAGTGACAGTGTTTTTACTGCACAGAACACATGAACTGTGTTAATGTTGAATCAGACGATCCATCATCATCCACAGCTTTTGTAAGATGAGGTTTTAATTAATTCAACCAAGAAAGTTGTGTTTATATCTCAAAAACTTGTTCACAGATATCAAGGAACTTTTATGGAAAGTTCTACCAAAGAGAAGTTGAACTTACACTGGATGCCGTATGGTTGTCTATCACTGTGTGTATTTTGTACTTCTGTGTGATCCAGAAGCAAATTAAAGATTTTTAAACATTTTTTAGCAGCAACAACAAATTTAGAGGATTGTGCAGCCTCAGAGAAGCTCTGAGCGCTTTCTGGGATTTATTCATAATTCATTTTTTTGGTCCAAAGGAAAATTTTAATTATATTAACTGACTTTAGGGTTACAATTCATGATTATTTTCATTATCTAATAGTCTAGTGATTTTTATTTTAAATAATCTTTTACTTTATAAAATGCCCATGGTAAGTTCCCCCAAGGTGACGTCTTTAAATTGAGACTGTTAAAATGAACAACAAATGGATTATTAAGTGCCTCACAGTGGTGCTGCTTTGAGAAAACAAAATAAATGTCGTCAGTACTTAAACCTGCACAGGATCAGGAGAAAACACGAGACCTCTTCTTTAAAGAAATACACTTTTTTGTAGGGAGTTACATGAGAAGATGGGCACCGCTGTCATGTCTGTACGAAGCAGCCGGTTAGCTTAGCATAAAGACTAGCTAGCCTGTCTCTGTCTAACAATAAAATCCATCTATCAGCACCTCTAAAGCTCACTTACGTAATAATCCGGCTCACAACCCCCCTGTAAAATGCTAAATCGTTTAAAAAAACAAGGTCAAAAAACGACAAACGAGATATAACGTGTTAATTGGTGAGAGCCGGTTGGCTCTTAGCTTAGGACAGAACCAGGTTAGCTGTTTCCAGTCTTTGTGCTAAGCTAACAGGCTGCTGGCTGTAACTTTCTATTCACTATACAGACATGAAAGTGGTGTCAATCCTCTCTGTGAATTAGTGTATTTCCCAAAATGTCAAACTCTTCCTTTAAACACTTAATTTCTCAACGTTACTACTGAACTGTCAGCCAACCAAAACTTAATCAATGACCCTAAATGTCCTCTTTATAAAGCCCAACCTTGAGCTTGCTCATGTAGAGCCTTCTGATTATTTTTCAGATGAATAAATTCAGTACATTTTGAATGAAAAGTTAACTTCTTGATCACTGACATCATAATTAAAACTGTACATGAACCTGAAATCAAAACTGGTAAAACGTGTTGACTGGCTGGTAAAATTACAAAGAAAAACTACAGTATATTAAACATTTGTCACTTCAGCCTTAATATGTTGAATAATTTGGTTTCTCCGCTCAGTCTTTTGCTTATAAATCATGTAAAAACAACTCGTACTTTTGTGATGTGAAATTGCAGAGCTGCTGTGTGAGGTGTGTTCAGTTAGTTTGTCTCGCAGGTGGACTCACCTGGGGGGATGTATCCATGTGTGGGTGGGGTGCTGATGTACGGAGCTCTGGGGATGACAGGGACTCGCGGAGGTCTGGCAGCGAGGGCCGGGAGGGTCAGCACCGAGGCTACGGGTCGCTTTGGCTGCACAAACACAAACACCATCAGCACCGCACGTGATGCCGTACGAGTTCAGGCTGACTGCAGCTTCATTTACTCACAGGAGGGTTGGGCCGTTTCTTCTTGTTGGTCGTGGATTTGGAGCCGGAGAACAGGCTGTTCAGGGCGGCTAGCGCTGCGCTGGCTTTGGCTACTTTCTTATTGGGACCCGTCCCCCGAAAAACCTGCTTGTCCACCTCCACCTGTCACAACACACAGAGAGGAGGATGTCTTCTGATAAAGTCCGTATTAAATCTAACGTTGCTTTTTCTCTTGATGTTTGTTTCTTAGCAGGGCTGAAACGATTAGTTGATTAATAGACTTGTGGAAATAATGATCAATTAGTTCCTTTAATTTCTTGAAAAATTCAGTTTCCAGCTCATAAATTCCGAGCATTTGCTGCTTTTCTTCATCTGTGACAGTATCTTTGGGTTTAAACTAAACAGTCAAGTCAGAAGACATCATCTTGGGCTTTAGGAAACTATGACGGACATTTTTCACTATTTTCTGACATTTTAAAGACCAAATGATTAATCGAGAAAATAAGCAGCAGAGTAATTAATAATAGATGTATAATATAGAATTTTCTCTTAAGTACTAATAAATTGTACGAGTGGTCCAGACCCGCCGTACGAGTCATGACAGATAGTCGGCCTCTCTTCACAGAAATTAGCCTTTATTGAATGAATCTGAAGTTTTAATATGATGCCGAAGTGAACTAAAATAAAATACCAATTTAATGCAGAATTAATGTGCTGTTCACCATAAAATCATCATGGCTGCCAATTTACTGAGAGATTGTTTAGATTTTATTGGCATATTTCTGCACAGAAACTTCTGCAGTTCAGTATTTGTTGATAAATTGCTGCCACGGAGTCTCTCTGCAGGTCTCTGTCCAGGATCATGCATGTATAATACTCTGTCACCTAATATCTCTGTGACTGTCACATGACCACCTCTCATATTAGTCTGGACCGCTTTGCTTTAGAAAGACGTCTTTAAGCATCTAACCTCATGTTAAACCATTTCCTCTTTAGATCTGTCACAGCTGTAATATTAATAGACTTTAATATAACTTAACTTCACAGAAAAAAGTTTTAGGATAACAAAATGTTCTCTCATGAGGCTCAAGGTCTTCATTTGATTCTTTGTTGATAAAGTTTAGCTCTTTTCTTTCTGCTCCATCACTGCTCGTTTATTCTAAACAAACTGGAAGCGCATCAGTCATGTTTGTGTGTGTTCACAAACAGCATATATGTACAGACTACATTTCAGGGGATAAAACTGGTTTCATGTTCAGCCGTCTTTCTGGCACTTTTGAGATGTGTGAAGATGTTTTGATATGCAGGAAGCAGCGAGGTGCCGAACATCAAACACGTTCCCTCTCATCAATTCCTAATAAGAGCCTCTGAAAGGAAGACAGGAAATCTATGAAAGAGTAGTGTGTGTCTGTGTTTTCGTACCTCTATGATGAAGCGCTTGTCGTAGCTGCTGCCGCTCTCTGATATCAGCTCGTATTTGAGGCCGCGGCGTTTCTCATTCAGCTCCATCACCGGGTTTTTACCTCCCGCCGTCAGGATCGGACCTGGAGCTCTGGACTACAGACAGAGAGAAGAAGGTCAGCGACACGTTTTGTTTTATATTCTGAAATGTCTGCCGTGTCACATCATGTATCCTACATGCTGTACGGTCCAACGATCTGACAGAATGTGATTAACCGACAATACAGCAAAAAATCAATATCACATTAATTTTACGTCAATAACAAATGTATGAAAAAAGCCCAAAAGTATTATTATTTTTCTTGACTGTCAGACGAAGTACAGGAAAGCAAACATTAAATTTGGTTATTAAGATCTGTACTGT